>JAQQSU010015245.1:0-11220 GCA_028627135.1 Pseudochirops cupreus
CTGGGTTGGCTTTCACTTTCTGGTTTTGGGACTCAGTTTTCTGGTATTTAAAAGAATGCACTATCTATATTTCTTATGTAGAGAGCCTGTTCCATTTTGTGATTAATAACTATATCAGCATATTTATAGTTACTGTAGGCATTGTGAATACTGCATTGCTGATACAATATGTTATGCAAATAGCTATGATTGTTTTTAAACTTTTATCTGAAAATATTGGGAACCATTGGGCTAGGGTATATTAGAGTTAGGTCACTTTGAAACTGGTCAAATGGAAAAGCCTGTAGAATATTCAATACTGGATTGATATTGATGTCATTTTAGAGGGAAATTTCTATTAGATCTTTCATAATAAAAACACTTTTTTCAGATCAATGAATAGTATGAATACATAGAAGTTATGTTTGTGAAATTCAGAGATGAAATAATTCTGAGACAAATATTTGATATATTGTATAACAGTCATATGCCAATATAGTGACAAAAGTTTCTGGATGATACAATATAATTAGATGAGATTTAATAAGGACAAATACAAAATAAAATTCTACATTTAAATACAAGTAAAATCAACTTTACAAGTAAATGATGAGAAATACATGGCCAGACAATAAATTATCTGGAAATATTGAGTTTTTCTTGGCCTTCAATCTTAATGTAAGTCAACAATGAGTTATGCTACAGAGAGACACACTTCCAGAATAAAAGAGGTGATAGTATTGCTATTCTCAGTCCTAGAAAGTAAACAGTTAGAATAATATGTTCATTTCTTAGTGATGTTTAAAGGAACTTTAAAAAGCTATGCTCCAGTCGAGAAAAGAGTGACAAGAATAATACTGCTCCTGGAGAGTTGCCATTTATATAACTTGATACTTAGCCTGGAGCACAAATGACTTGAGGGAACATGATAAGGAAGTCTTTTAAGTGTATGAAGAATTATCATGAAGAAGAAGGGTTAGACTTTTTTTAAATTTCTACCAAAAAGACAAAACTAAGAAGAATAGATGAAAATGTTAGAGAGGAATTAATGAGATCAATTAAGAAAAAAAGTTCTTAGTAATTAAAGCTGCATGATAATTAACTATTGGTTAATTGGTAGTTAATGGAGTTTCCTTTCCTTAAAGCAATGCCTGGATGACTAGTTATCAAAGATGTAGAGGAGATAATTCATATTTGGGGATTATATATATCTATATCTATATGTATGTGTGTATAATATATATGTGTGTGTATATATATTATATATGTGTGTGTATATTATATATATACATATATATAATATTTGTGTATCTATAGATACATGTATATCTATGGGTACATATAATCCATAAGTTTAGATATAGATATATTCGTATATCCCTCAGTAATATCTGAATGAAGAAATCTGACAAAAACAATAAATAGCACTTACCAAAATGCTGTCGAAAAAGGATTTCTCTACTACTATACCAACTGATCATTAAATGAGAGAAATACTTTGTAATATTTATCTTTGAAAGAGGAACACCAACATTTTCAGGGTATGCAATGAAACAATTGGCAAAAGAAATGATGTGAACGGAAAGTTTTACAAAAATAGTGATTAAAAAGAACTATAGTACAGGATATGCAAGAAGAGTGGACAGGAAAAATAATTAGATTTCCCCTACTTTTATGTTATCTAGAATGTCTTGAAGTTAGATTCAGAGAAAACAGCAAAAGCACATGTGGTATATCAGAATGCATCACACAATAGGAAAAGAGATAATCACTAGAAAGATAAGGAACATCAGAACAGAAACATAGACCCAATTAAGATAACCTGTCAAAAAATTGTACTGGAATTTCTAACTCAGAAAAGAAAAAAAGCAAACTATGGAAATTGAAAGCAATTTAGAAAAAAAGTGTATTCCCAAACTCATCTTTAAATAACAGTATATTGTTTAAAACTCTTTTTCTCTCATTGTGTTATTCTACTTTTTTATTAAATATTGTGTAGTTCACAAATCTAATTTGTAGTCTAAATTTGGACTTCATAAGTAATACCCCAAAGATGTCCTTCCTCAAGATTCATAGTTTAGATGCATAACCAAGACAGAGAGTGAAAAAGAGAGACAGAGGGAGAGAGAGAGAGAGAGAGAGAGAGAGAGAGAGAGAGAGAGAGAGAAAGAAAGCAATTAGAAGGAAAAAAGAATCTGATCTCATGTAATTCTTTTTTTACCCCTCTTATGCATGTTATTATGTTTTCATTTGTCTTACAATTAGTTTTATTCACTCCTCTTCTATAAAATAGATTATAACCTCCTTCTGGAGCAGAATTATTATTCATCTATGTATCCCCATGTCACGATAATTTTTGTATTCCATTGTCTTTGCACACCACTTTCATCGCATTCAGTATCTCAAGCAATTTAAGCCGCAGGGACTGGAGCTATTTTCAATAATCCTAATAGTATCACTGGACTCTCTTTGAAGCTGTTTCACGTAAATCACCAAAAAGTTTGGGTTGGTGTTCTAAAGCTACACCATTTTATGGTGGTTTGAGAAGAGCTGTTTATCCTTAAAAGAAGGAAATATGAAAAGATAGGATTGTTTTATTCTGGGATTATTTTCCTTAAGTAACTGAATTCACCTATTTTATGTATCCCTAAAAAACATGTATGCCAGTATATGGAAATGTCATATAACATTATTGGAAAACTTTAAATATGAATATTTCAACCTACTGTGATGTGACTAGAAATTGATTGCCCTCTGAGATGCTCCTTGGGGAGCCAAGCAGGGATGCTTGGATACCACTGAGGTCTTGGGTTCACCTAATATTTATGTTTAGGATTTCTAAAATTTGAATGTTTGTTTACACCTCAGTCAACCTTAATTTGGAAATTTAGAATAAAGATTTTGATTTCAATCCTAATTTAAGTTTCTAATTAGTTTATAATGCCATAACTTTCTACAAATGAGGAAAAAGATTTCCTTTCTTTTCTAGTCTATCTTTATCTCTACAGTCTCTAACTTGGCCAGGGGCAAGAAGGCAGAGAAAAACAAAGAATGTCAGTTTTCCTCCTTATCTCCCATTGGAAATCTAATCAATACACTAGTGAGAGTGTACCAGTCTTACAGATAGCTGAGAGATCTATTTTAGGGATCAGACTTCTTTATCTTCACTCTTCTAAACTCCCTTTCTATTTATTCTTCTTGTTGTTCTTGCTATTCAGTGATGTCAATGTTATCCAATTTGTCATGCTCCTGTTTGGGGTTTTCTTGGCAAAAATACTGAAATACTTTCCCATTTCCTTTTTCAGCTAATTTTACAGATGAGGAAATTGAGAAAAATTAGGTTATGTGACTTGCCCAGAGTCCTATATCTAGTAAGTATCTGAGGCTGGATTTGAGATCAGGTCCTCCCAACTCTAGGCCTGGCACTGTGTCCACTATACCATCTACCTTTCTGCAGTTTTAAAGTTTGACTAAGTACTCCTCTTCAAAGTTCTCCAAGATAAACAAGACCTTGTGCATGTTCTAAAATGGAGTCAGATAAAGCCTACCTTTAAAGTTGCCAAATACAAGTTACTCTCACTTTTGAGTACTGCATCCTAACACCATGTTCACCAAGATACTTACAAGTCACAGACCAGGTTTCATCAGAGAATGGAAGGACAAAGATGGGAAAAGAAAGAAAAACAAAGAAAGAAAATTCTATCAGAGGATCACCAGCCTGATTTTTTTCATTATCCTAAATTAATCAAATTTTCAGCAACTGCTTATTAAAACCGCCAGTGATTAAATCAAGAGTATTACTTGTTTGTAGATTATCATGGCCTGGGTTAATTCTAACTCTGCCCAAGTCTTTCTTTGGGCTAAAGCCAAACATAGTTCCTTAATTTTCTAGGCACTGGGAGTCCTCAATGCTAACCCTTTTAATCTGAGGCCTTGATTGTATCCAACTTAAAACTGAGGTGACTCATGAGGTTCTTGCAATGTTCTATTTGATACTGTGTTGGTCAGGTCCTGCTAAATCCTAATATCATAATATCATAAAGTCATATCATAATCACATAATCAGCTTCCATGATCCTGGAAAACCTTTGGGTTAACTTGGGGTGACTTCCAAGGAGAAATCACCACTATTACCATAATTGTGAGTCATTAGAAAACACTCCAAAATTAAAAAAAATAGTTTTAAAAAAAGATTATTTGGTCATTTGGTAAAGGATGAATGGCAGAAAAAACCCCCCTCCTCATTCTCTGACAGGTTTATGTTATTTAGAGTTTTAGAGAAAAATACGAGAATACATAGCAATTGAACTGTTTTGTAAAGAGGGTCCTTCCTGGGCAAGGTACATTGAGATTTGTTATTTTCTTTTTTTAATATAGTATTTTAATTTTTCTCAGTTACGTGTAAAAGTATTTTTTAAAAATGTGTTTTTAAAACTTTGAGTCCTGAATTCTCTCCCTCCCTCCTCACACCCACTCACTGAGAAAGCAAGCAAGTACATATAAGTTCTATGTGTGTAGTTATGCAAAACATAACCATAATAGTCATGTTGTGAAAGACAATACAGACAAAAAAAAAAACTGAAGGCAAAGAAAGTAAAAAAATAAAAGTATGCTTCAATCTGTATTCAGACACCAACAATTCATTCTCTGGGTGTAGATAGCATTTTTCATCATAGGTTCCTCAGAGTTGTCCTAGATCGTTGTAGTGCTGACAATAGCTAAGTCATTCACAACCAATCATCTTACAATATTGCTGCTACTCTGTACACAGTACATTTCACTTTACATCAGCCCATACAAGTCTTTACAGGCTTTTCTGAGAGCATCTTGCTCATCATTTCTGATAGTACAATAGTACCCCATCATAATCACATAACACAACTTGTTCAGCCATTCTCCAGTTGCTGGACATGCCCTCAATTTCTAATTCTTTGCCCCCAGAGAATATTTGCTTAGAATATTTTTGTACATATAGGCCTTTTTCATTTTTGCCTTTCATCTCTTTTGGGATATAGACCTAGTAGAAGTATTGCTAGGTCAAAGGGTGTGCATAGTTTTATAGCCCTTTGGATATAGTTACAATTTGCTCTACAGAATCAGGTTATAACTTCACCACTAGTGCATTAATGTCTTATTTTTCTCACATATCCTTCAACATTTGTCATTTTCCTTTTGTGTCCTATTAGCCAATTTAATAGGTATGAGGTAATATCTCAGAATTGTTTTAATTTGTATTTCACTAATCTATTGATTAGTGTGATAGTGTAATTTCTTTTTAATAGGGCCATAGATATAGACTTGGTTACTTCATATGAAAACTGATCATTTCTTTTAACCCTTTATCAATGAGTAATGGCTATTATTTTCATAAATTTTAATCTGCTCTCTATCTGTTGAGAAATGAGACTTTTATCAGAGAAACTTGTTTCAAATTTTTTTTTCCACTTTTACTATTACTAGCAGTATTTCCCTCCATCATATTCCCCTCTCCATTTATTCTATTCTCTCTCCTTTCACCATCCCTCTCAAATGTGTTTTGCTCCTGACTACCTCCTCCCCCAATCTACCCTCATTTCTATCAACCCCTTAATTCTTTTATCCCTTCCCATCCTACTTTCCTGTAGGGTAAAAAGTAGATTTCTACAACCAATTGCATGTGTGAGTTATTCCATCTTTGAGGCAATTCTGAGTAAGGTTTACTCACTCCCACATTCACTTGTCTCCTCTTCCCCTCCATTGTAAAAACTTTTTTCTTACCTCTTTTATGTGAGATAATTTACCTTATTATATCGCTTACTTTCTCATTTTCCCATTACATTCCTCTCTCATCCCTTGTTTGTTTTAGATATCATCCCTTAATATTCAACTCACACCTATGCCCTCTGTGTGTATACATGTATATGTGTTCATGTGTATACATGTGTGTGTCTGTTTGAGTGTTCCAAACTACACTAATAATCAGAAATGTCTTAAGTTACAAATATCATCTTCTCATGTAGGAATGTAAACAGTTTAAAAGTATTAAGTCTCATATTTTCATTTCCTGATTACCTTTTTGTGCTTCTCTTGTTTCTTGTATTTAAAAGTCAAATTTTCTATTCAGCTGTGGTCTTTTCTTCAAGAATGCTTGAAAAAGCTCTTTCTCATTCAATGTCCGTTTTTTTCCCCTGAAGAAATACTCAGTTTTGCTGGGGAGGTGATTCTTGGTTATACTCCTAGCTCCTTTGACCACTTGAATACCATATTACAAACCCTTCAATACTTTAATGTAGAAAATGTTAAATCTTGTATTATTCTGCCTCTAGCTCCATGATACTTGAATTGTTACTTTCTGGTTCCTTACAATATTTTGTCATTGAACTGGAAATTCTGGAATTTGGCTATATTATTCCTGATAGTTTTCATTTGGGGATCCCTTTTAGGAGCTTACCAGTGGATTCTTTCCATTTCTGTTTTATCCTCTTGTTCTAGAATGGCACTTCTCAACCTATGGGTTGCAACCCCTTTGGGGGTCAAATTACCCTTTCACAAGAAAACACATATTTCTGATGGTCTTAGGAACCCAGACACTGCTCCTCTATCCATCTCCAGATGGGTCTGCCCACATACAGATATGCCCACATATGAGTATTAAAGGGTTGTGGCATTAGGAAGGTTGAGAACCACTGTTCTAAAATGTCAGAGTAGTTTTCCTTGATAGATTCTTGGGGAAAAAAAAAGATGTCTAAGTTCTTTTTCCTTCTTTCCCTCCTGTCTTACTTTATTTATTTAACAAATACTTGCTTATGGTAAATAAAATGATGATGACAGTTATCAATAGTAGTTGACTTGCTCAGCTTTCAATTTACTTCTTTCATTCTTCCAAGGAGTGTGAATTTGGCACTCATAAAGATTAAACAGTGTTGGTTAGCAGAAAGTGGAAATCTAAGTTAAATGATATTTTCAAACAAGCATAAAAAGTCATCTGTCATTTATTTAAAATATGCCTAATTTCTTTTCCTGGACAAATCTTATCAAGCAATGAACTATTTTTGAACATCACTTTAGTAGCTACTTGTTGCCATCACTGCAAGGATAGGTAAATATTCAGTCCCTACACTTGCCTGGCTGTAAAAGCAAATGGTCAGGTTGTAATCAGAATAAGTGAGAAATCCAAATAAAACACACCAACAAAGTTTGCATATAGAGGAAATACTCTTACCTGGGGGGAACAGGGAGGAATTTATTGAAGAGGCAGCTCCTGGATCAAGCTTTGAAGACAGGATTTTGAAAGGACAAGAAAATACATACCAGGAGTGTGGGATGTCTTTTGTAAATTCACAATTCTGTGATACAATAAGATGAGGTTAGAGAATAGCTAGTAGTATAATGAAATAATGATGGAAAAAAAATTGGACTCAGATTATGGAAGGTCTGAAGTGCCACACTAAGGAACTTGACTTTTATGCTAGAGACAATAGGAAGCTACTAAAAGTATGAGGCAATAAGGAAATGCTATAGTTATAACTGTGGCAGCTAGGTGGCACAATGGATAGCGTGTCAACCCTGGAGTCTGGAAGACTCATCTTTCTGAGTTCAAATCTGGTCTCAGACTCTTACTAGGTGCATGACCCTGACCAAGTCACTTAATCCTGTTTGCCTCAGTTTCTTCATCTGTAAAATGATCTGAAGAAGGAAATAGCAAACCACTCTATTATCTTTGCCAAGAAAAACCCCAAATGGTGTCACAAAGAGTCAGAAATGACTGAATAAGAATAACAACAACAACCACAAAGGTATGAACAAGTATTCTTCCTGTAGGCCTATGTTCTTTGAAATCTCAACTAGTCAAAGTCCTAACAGGCTCTTCCTAACTACCTATGTGAATTTGTACATTAAAATAGTATCCCCCTTGTTTCATGGGAGACAGAACGGTAGTGTATACACATTGCTGATTGATAAAGAAAATATTTGGGGACAGAATGATACTGCACAGGGGTTGGCAATTTCATCAGAACCATCTGCCTATCTTGTGAGCCAGATACTGCTTTAACTTTCACAATCTTATTAAAAACCATATTTTCTCAGGAGTTATTCCAGAATATCAGGTGTTTGAGCACATACTACTATGCTGGCAGGTTTTTGTATCTAGTACTAAAAGTACTTACAAGCTGTTCAACAGCCAAAACTTGGCCATGATGTTAAGATGCTGAAGAAAGTGAAAAATAGGAAGTTGAAGAAGAAGGTGAAGAAGTAGTAGTAGTAGTTGTGGTCATGTTTGTTTTTGTTCTAGGAATCCAGTAATTCAAAAATTAAGCCAATAATTGTCTCCTTGGAGTAAGCACCTATACATAATGAAATCATGGTTCTCTTGAAATATTAAAGAAATGTAACTTCAAAGTTACCAAACATTTTACCATTAATTGTGAGAACCTAAAAATACCAATGGCCTAAAACCTGGCACATATAGTATTTGTTCTTATTTTATCAATGCTTATTGGGGATTGAAATAACAACACTACTTGTAGAATTTACATTTTATAACACAATGTAATGGTAAGGGAATTTGAAGATCATCCTTGCCCCTTAATGGGCCTCAAGTGGAACCCAACAGGAGGGTCTTGATTGGGGGGAGGCTTATTTCTCAGGAAGGCCCACCACTTTTGTTACTTTGTAATTAGGCAGTGGGACATGAAGGTTGTGATGTCTTCTGACCCTGAAGAAGGGCATATATACTCGAAGGTGAGGTTTTGCTTTCGGGTTCACTTATAGGAAGAGTTATGTGACTTGGTCAGATGAGACTCTGGGTAGCTGTTCCGCCCCTCCAACTTTGAAAACCCAGATATTGGTGCTTATCTTTCTGGTAACTACATATGCATGATATGGTCAGACAGCTAGAAGTCTTGTCTGTTGAATTGTGTAATTTTCTCTGTCTGTATTTTTTGTCTGCTTGTAATTTCTGTTTGTATTTTCTCTGAAGTTAAGGGTGCTGCCTTTTCCCCCTGAACTAGTAAATGATATGTATGTTTGATTAAAGTAAAATTAACCCATTTTGTGTTATTTTTCTCAAGAAAAGAATATAGAGGAACCTGTGCTAGCAGCCATCCTGGATATGCTAGAGTGCTTGCTGTTATACCCAATAATTACAGAGAACAATAGATCTGGCCAAAAATCTCAGTGATGCATTAGTTTATTCTGAGCCATTTGTGCAACACATTTTTTTCCAGTATTTAATGAAAACAAAGAAAGTGGAAGATCTCATGTTAGGCATAAATATGCTAATTTCTGAAGTCTCTGCTCTATTCCACAATATGTAGAACATACCACAAGTCCATTCCACATTAAATATTTCAGAAACCTACAATTACATAATGTAATTTTTGAATACTGTGCTGAGCTTACACTTTTTCACTAGATATAAATTATCTATGTTTGAAACATACTTAATACGAGAGCACACATTCTTATTATATTGAATTCTACTGATTTTTATATATACGGTATATCATAATTTAAAAGCAACTTGAAAAAAGCTACAAATATGAAATTTTTAATAAGAATCAATTTTAATGATTCCTTTCACTTTTTTTTGCTTATTTGGAGTGGGGAGGGCAGGATAATTTGGGTTAAGTGACTTGCCCAAGTTCATACGGCTAGTAAGTGTTAAGTGTCTGAGCCCAGATTTAAACTCAGGCCCTCCTGACTCTAAGGCCAATGCTCTATTCACTACACCACCTACCTGCCCCTGATTTTTTTCGTATTCTAAAAAGAAAAAGAAAAGGCTATAATAATCTGATGGTTTGTATAGTAAGTACTACATAAATGTTAACTATTAATTATTGCGTATTACTCTTATTTTCTTCTTCTGCTTAGTGTTATAGCCATGGAGGGCAATGAGGACAGTGGTGTTCAGAGTTCCCCATCCAAAGAGAATTCATAAAAATCCAGAAGGTGGGACTGTCTCCTTGTAGGACAGCATAAAATGAATCTAGCACCAAATTTCTGTAACAGGACCCTGGACCCTGCCCTTTACTAAGTCTCTTGGGCTTAGTGCTTATCCTTTTTTTTTTTTCCCACTTCAGGCACTACTTCTGGTCCCACAACTCTATGACTTGTATTGCTGGTCATTGATCTTGCCTTGTTGCCATCATTATTCTTCCCCATCTTGCTATGTCTCTGGTGACCCTACTGATCTCTCCCACTTCCTTTTCTGTATCCTCTACCATAGTGTACTGACACACAATACCTTAAGGCATTTATATATGTATTGACTCAATGATCTTCAAAACAAACCTGTGCATTAGATAATAGAGATATTATTATCCCTACTTAACTGATTAATCAGATTGAGAGATATTAAGTTACTTGCTCTAAAAGACACAGCAAACAAGTTCAACTCCAGATCTTTGGAATCTATATCAAGTTTTTAAGGTAGGATTTATATTCCTGTCCTTCTGGTGCCAAGTTAAGCCCCCTGCCAACTTTATCATGTTATACAGTATACTGGGAGCTTACCTTGTAGGGAAAAAGGCCTTGGTTCAAGTCTTATCTCTGTCACATATTAACTGCATGATCATGGGTAAATCATTTCATTTAGCCTTGTAACACCCTAGAAAACTCTTTAGGATTAAATGTTTCACATGGGCTGTTAACATGAATCAGCAGAAAGATTTTCTACATCATGAAATTTCTTGTACTTATAATAGGTCAGGAATTTTAAAAATAAGATACCAACTACTGGAGAAACAATTAACTTAAATGGCCGCTGAAAATATTATCTCCCCACCCCCACTCCCTACTTCCGCTCCAGAGCAGTGCTACTTGAAGGATTTTATATCTTTTATTTTTTCCCTTTCCTTTCCCTAACCCTTTCTCTTCTTTTTTTGTTCTGTGAAATTACATTTTTCCTAATTTTTTTTAAGAATTAGGCCAAAATTTTCAGGAATTTCTGGATCTCTGGATCCTCTACCCAGTTTGGAAACTGGTGATGGTGGAAATTTAGCATTAAAACACATTTAAATTATATTGAAAAAAAATCACTGTGTATGCTTATTTTAGTCAACCACTTATCTCTAAGAGAAATCATTTCAGTAATTACCACTATAATAGCTAGGACTATATAATGTGTCATGGTTACATAGCACCTGACACCTCAAAAGCATAAACCATTTTTTTTATTTACTCATTTACTTTTAATTTACAAGATTCAGTTCCACAATCACTTGAGTTTCAGATTTTCTCCCCTTCCTTCCCCCCCCCCCC
>JAQQSU010015246.1:0-11220 GCA_028627135.1 Pseudochirops cupreus
GGAATAAACAACTCCTGTAAACCTCGGGCGTTCTGTCTGGTATTTCCTCCATCGGAGGCCGGTGACGACCGAAGACCCAAGATGGGTAAGTGAGGGCGGAGACCTCGGGAACTATAAGGCCCAGAGATAGTGGGTCCCTTACATCCACTAGCACCACACCTAACAAGATTAGTTTTTAAATAGATACTTGTAGCTGTCCTTACAGTCATTCTTATCCCCCATACACAAAAGTGTGTAATTAGTTACAGACTCAAATGCCAGGTAGGGAATGATTTAGCTTTCAGTCCTCTCTACCCTACATCTTACCCAGTAAACTTTTCTTAACTGAATGTTCATAGCTCAATCTCTACTTCCAGCAAGATACAAAGATGATCCACTGAAGAGTCCTTTGTGCAGTCATTTATCTCACTGACTCCATAGGATCAAAACTGAATCCTGGTTTCAAGAATCCCATGACAATCTTGTCCTGATCATAGCCTGCACTTTTTACTCTGTTATGCTAACGCCTGCATGACATTTTGCCCTTTAAATGCCCTACAACTGTGGAGATCTTGGAGCTCTATCTCTATGCCATGATACAATAAACCTTTACCAAGGCAGACAATTTTGGGAAATGAAGTACTGGGCCCTTCTCCTTTAGGCCATGCACACTGCTTTGAATTGCATTGAACAATTCATTCACCTCTTCTCTAAAACTAGGTTCCCTGGGTACATGATTTAGATGTAAAGGCTGATACTATAAGCAAACTGAGAGAGCAGGAAATAGTTTACCTGCCAGATTTACAGAGAATGGAAGAATTTATGACCAAAGAAGAGATAGAGAACATTATGAAATGCAAAAATGTATAATTTTGATTACATTAAATTGAAAAGCTTTTGCACGAAGCCAGTGCAACCAAGCTTAGGAGGGAAGCTAAAAACTAGGAAAGAATTTTACAACCAGTGTCCTTGTTTCTAAAATACATAGAGAACTGAGTTAAATGTGTAAGATTACAAGTCATTGATAAATGGTCAAAGCATATGAACAGTCAGTTTTCAGAGTAAGAAATTAAAATTATAGTCATATAAAAAGTTATAAATATTGATAAGAGAAATGAAATCAAAATACCTCTGTAATACTACATCATACCTATCAAATTGGCTAAAATGACAAAACAGGAAAATGATGGAGAAAATGTGGGAAAATTAGAACACATGCATTTTTGGTGGAATAGTGAACTGATCCAACCATTCTGGAGAGCAATTTGGAACTATACCCAAAGGGCAATAAAAACATGCATACCCTTTGACCCCACAATACCACTTCCAGGTCTGTGTCCCTAAGAGATCATGCAAAAAGGAAAAGGACCCCCATGTACAAAAATATTTATAGCATCTTTTTTTGTGGTGGCCAGGAATTGGAAATTGAGAGAATGCCCATCAATTGGGGAATGATTGACCAAGTTATGATATATTAATGTAATGGAATACTATTGTGCTTAAGAAATTAACAAACAGACTTTAGAAAAAAAAAACCAAAAAGACTTATATGAACTGATCCTGAATGAAGTGAGAAGAACCAGGAGAACATTATACATAGTAACAGTGACATTGTGTGATGACTAACTTTGATAGATTTCTCTTCTTAGAAATGCAAGGATCTAAGACAACTCTAAAAGACTCATGATGGAAAATGCTGTCCACGTCCAGAAAAAAGAATTAGGGAGCCTGAATGAAGATTGAAGCATATTATTTGTTCTCTCTTTTGTTTGTTTCTTCTTTCTTGTGTTTTCCCTCATTCATTCTAATTCTTCTTTACAACATGACTAATGTGAAAACAAGTTTGATATAAATGTATATGTAGAGTCTATATCATTTACATGCCATCTTGGGATTGGGGGAGGGGAAAGATGGAGAGAGAATCTGGAATTCAAAATCTTATGGAAATGAATGTTGAAAACTAAATAAATAAATAAATTTATTAAAAAACATTAGGCTTCTCAAATCCTGAGCAGTGTTTTCCAGGATGGTCTATTTGATCTAGTAGAATCAGGAAGGTTTCCTCAGAGGTAGCTGTCAAATGCCAAAAACTATGAGAGAAAAGAAGCATTATTTCTTCAACTGGCCTTCAAACACCTAGAAATCTCCAAAAATCCTACTTTGATAGAGACATTCAGAAGTATTTCCAAAGTCATTCATCTTTTAATGAAGGGACTGATATTTATTTCTGAGCTTTGCCACTGTTTTCTCAAAGATATGAAAATCATATTGTGTAGGCAGATGATGACAAATTAGTTTAAACTACTCTAGTATAGTCTAGTAACAAAGCAATTTTTAATAGATTCATTTTCAGTTCAAAAGCTTTTCAGTGAAGGTGCTAATAAAAAGAGGTGTTATGGATCAATTGTATTCAGAGGTTTTTAAAATATCTCATTAGAAAACATTATGATTTGTTTGAAAAAATATTTAAATTTCACCAAATATAATTTTGTTAAATTTTTAAGTGGGATATCAGTGCAATAATTTGCCTTCTTTATATTCGACCAATTTCAAGAGCACAATCCAACCTCTGTCATTTACTACCTGTGTGACCTTGGGCAAGTCATTTAATCCTGTTTGTCTCCACTTCTCATCTGTAAAATGAGTTACAGAAGAAAATTGACAAGCATTCCAGTGTCTTTGCCAAGAAATTCCCAAATGGGGTCACCAAGAATCAAATATTGCAGAAATAATGAATAATCCACTCTGTCCAAAACTCAGATTATCATCTCTCCACATTTCACCCCCTCCAAATATTCTCCTCAGTCTAAATCTGATTTATTTGTTGATGACACCACTATCCTCCCAACCTCCCAGGCTCAAATTATTATTATGTCCTCTGTTACTCCTTTCCTCCAACATATGGTGAACTGCTAAGTATCATTGGAATCAGTTAGGTGGTGCAATGGATAGAGCACTAGTCCTGGAGATAGGAAGACCCAAGTTCCAGTTAGACCTCAGACATTTACTAACTATGTAATAGTTTCTTTATCTGTAAAGTGAACTGGAAAATGAAATGGCAATCTACTCCAGGCTCTTTGGCAAGAAAACACCACAAGTAAATATGAAAATTTGGACAGGGCTGAAATAACTGAACAGCAAAAGTGATGTGGATTCTATTTGATCAGCCCCCTCCTCTATTTATCTTCCCCCATTTTTTCCTATTCTCATTGAAACTACCCTGTTCATGTCCTTATCATCTCTTAACTAGCTTTTCCTTCCTCCAATAACTCACTTTTATAGTCTATCCTTCAGCAGTTGTCCTAATGAATTGCCTTTATTGCATCATTCCTCTCAACAATGTTTTTTTTAAAATTCCAGTAATTTTTCATTTCCTGTTAAATAAAGAATCAGATATCAAAAGAGGCATCAAAAGGCCTTCATGGTCTTCAGCAATAAGCTAAACTTTGTGTTTTACGGACTCTGTGCTCTAATCAAAGTGAATTACACACTAGTCCATTTTCTTATTCTTATGCTCAAGCCTTTGACCCCCCCCTCCCACTGTCCCTCATGCATAGCATGAATTCTGTCCTCTATCCACTTGTTGAAAACTCGTCTCCTACCTCCTTCAAGTCAGTTCAGATTGGCCCCACACCACCCCAGGGATGGTGTCGGTGTCGGGCTTAGCACTGGAATTTAGCACAGTACTTGATACAATGTTCGGTTGTTTTTCCATCATGTCTGTCTCTTTGTGATCCAATTTGGGGTTTTCTTCGCAAATGTGCTATTGTGGTTTGTCATTTCCTTCTTTAACTGATTTTACATATGAGGAAACTGAGGAAAATGGGGTTAAGTGACTTGCTCAAGGTCACAAACTAGCAAGTGTCTGAGGTTAGATGAACTCGGGAAGATGAACTTTTTTGACTCCAGGTCCAGCATTACTTCCACTTCACCACCAGCTGTCCATAGTAGTAATTTAATAAATGTTTGTTGACTAACATGAATGAAAAGAGTAATAGGTTCAGAATCAGAGGACTTTGATTGAAATACCAAGTTAGCTGGTGTAATAGGTAGATTTCTGGGTCTAGACTAGGAAGACTTGAGTTCAGATCTGATCTATGATGCTTAAAAGTTTTGTGCCCCTGGGAAAATCACTCTGTGCCTCAATTTCCACAACTGTAATATTATTATCATAATAGAACCTCCCTCCCAGGGTTGCTGTAGGAATTAAATATGAAAACATTTTTTAAATGCTCAGCACATAGTAGATATTTTAAACATGTTTCTATTCAAAAGGTTGTATTGTATTGAAGGTCGTACCAAACTAAAATATGGGTGCTGATCATACTTTTATTAAAAATCAATAGTTTTCAAGAAGTAATAAATAGAAATAGCTCTTTGGAAGGAAAAGTTGGACAACAATCCTTTCATTCACCACTAACCCTCCTCCACTTGAATGTAAGCTCCCTGAAGGTAAGGGCTGTCTCACTTTTGTATTGGTACTCCAAGCGCTTGGTATAGCTCCTTATAAATTAGAAACAACAAAAATTTAAAAACATGTTTGTTTCTTTCTTTCCTTGACAGTTACTGTCTGTTTTATCTTGAACAAGTCATTTAACATGCTTAAATCTCAGTTTCCCCATCTACAAATTGCAGGGGTTAGACTCTATGCTTTCTTAATCCAAATAGATGTAGCTCAATGATTCTATGACCTGTTGTGATTTTAAAATTTCTCTTGGAATTTTATATGATTGTTTTCCCCTATGTCTCTCCTCAGTACTGTTATCTTTCCACCCTCTATCATTTCTACTTGTTATATGTTGTATTACACCCAATCTTTATTAAATCATAGGCTCATTTTTATAATAAAAAACTTTTTTTTTCCATTTGAGTCCTATGTTCCTAGAACCACAGTTGATGTTTATACACACATATATAGAATTTGCTTCATACATTTATGGTGAATTGGATTGAGCTCACGGAGCAGGGTAGTAGGTAAGACTGGAGAGGCACACTGTGGCAATATTGTGGACAGCTTTTAATGATAGACTAAGGAACTCCAACTCTAAAAAACATAGTTATTAGAGAATCATTGAAGATTATAGAACAACAGGGCAACTAGGTGACTCAGTGGATAAAGTACTGGCCCAGAAGTCAGGAGGATCTGAGTTCAAGTTCAGCCTCAGACTCTTACTAACTTTATGACCCTGGGCAAATCATTTAACCCTGACTGTCTCAAAAAACACAAAAGAACCAAGTGATATTGTCAATAACCTAAGGTTTGTGAACATTTGTCTGGAAACTCATACAGCTTAATATATATTAAATTGATTTTCATGCTGTTTTTTAAACCAAGAACAATGATTTTAGCAGAGCCTTGATGTTGGGAAAGATTGAAGGCAAAAGGAAAAGGGGATGACAGAGGATGAGATGAATAAATAGTTTCATGGAAACCATGAATATGAACTTAGAGTTCAAGAGATAGTATATGATAGAAGGGACTGTCATCAGGGTCACAAAGAGTCTGACATGTCTGAACAGCAAAATAATTTGACTGATATGAAGAACTCCTGGAAAAGAAATTGTCCTACCAATGCAGGGGTAGAGGAGTGGGGGTGGAGTCTTACTCAGCAACTGAGAAACACTTAGCCATTAGGTGTCAGAAGCAGGCCTTGAATTCAGGTCTTCCTGACTCTGAAGCTCACATTCCATCTACTACAACATATAATATAGTGAGTACGTATTGATTTTTTAGATTACTTATTCAAGTTGAAGGTTTAAGATGAATAATAATTAGCTCAAGACTAAACCTCAGTCTTTACCTCTGTAAAGGTTTTTACCTCTGTCTTCATCTCCTACCCTCCCTACCACCTTGACCAAAAGAAGAACTTGTGAACTTTGAAAGCTTTGAAGAATTTTGAACATCTCATTGGCATTCTAACTCAGAAGAGCTAATGGCAGTGTCAGGATCAGGAGCTAAGGACCGACTGAACATGAACATGAAGTACCTGATGAAAGGTTCTAAAAGGGACTCAACAGAAAATTTATACCATACCTAAGGGAGACATTGTGAGGATTCCAGCAAAACCACTTCATGGAGCTATGAGTTACTACATACGCTGTAAGCTTTAGCCCATTTTACTTGGATTTTGTAATCTTGACATTGTGTATGTGAGTATGTGTAAGATTTTTTTTGGGGGGGGGGGAGAGGGTTGTTTTGTATTAGCTACTATACCACCAAAGTAAATAACTTCTTTAGAAAACAGTAAATCTGGCAAATTGATTGATAAACTTTGGGAATGGATAACACTGCTGGGCACTCATTGTCTGAAAATCATAGCCCCCAAGCCCTCAGAGCTTTCTCTAATTTCTGAGGTAATGAGAGATAGCCACCTAAATTCTGGGGACCAAATCTATCAGTGTTAGGGTGGGTTGGTACTTTTAGCTCCAAAACCCATATGTGTTACATTTACATATTTTTTTAAATCACATAAAACACAGTTGAGGCAGAATATTTTATTTTGGTTTGTGTGATAAATAGTATGCAGAATTTTTAATCTCACAAAGTGAGTGCCATAAAGGCATATTAACTTTTTTTAAAAATATTATTTCGTGAACACTTGCTTGGAGGAGATTCCTTTCTCATTTGTTAATTCCTGTAGTCTTAAGGAAGTAGCCAAGCTAACATTCCAAGATGCTAGACCCCACTTGATTAAAGAGGCATAAATTTCCTCTACTCAGATAATGGTAGTCTATGAGAATCCCAAAACATGGTCTTTTAGAGAAATGTATAGTTCAATAAAACATTCACATCAATTTTATCGATAGAATAAACAATTTTTAACAGCAACAATCTGAGACACCACACAGATATTCCTGCAAAGGCAATGAAACTAGATTACAAATTAGTAGTTTTCAAAAAAGAGGAGGGGGGGTGAGGGGGAGGAAGGAGAGTAAAAGGGAAAAAAAGAGGTAAGAAGAGAGGATGGAAAGAGGGGAGAGAGAAGGGGAAAAGGAGAGGAAAAAGGAAGGAGGCAGAGAGAATGTGAAAGAAAGGGGGAAGGGAGGGAGAGCAAAGGACAAACTCTGGAAAGGAGTTAACAAGGAAGGGAAAATTAAGCATTTAGTCTGAATGCAAAAAGAGAAAGAACCAAAGTCCTTTACGTGACATACTTCTTGTCTACATGCTTTCTGCTATTTCTAGTTCAGTGAAGTCGTGTTTAAGAGAGTCCAGCAAAAATTATCATCCTTCTATGGGTCTCTTAAAACTGTTTTGAAGCTCTCTCAGAGTTAAGAGCAAAGCTAGAACTCCTTAGTTTCTAGGTCATTTTTGATGGTCTTCTGAAGGTCTATTCTTTTTTAACAGGTAGGACACTTGTCAATCCAGAATGATTTATTCTGTTAGTAATATAAAACTGCATTTCAAATTCAGTCACATGGCTTATTACTTTCTCCTTTTCTGAGACCTATTATTCCAACTCCAATTGTAGGGCATAAGAAGGCACTTTAAAGGATCGTGTCCCTGTTCCAAACATTTAGATGTCAATCAATAATTACTATATCAGGAGCCTCTTAATACCGCCCAGAGATTTAAGAAGAGAAGGAGTAAGATTTAAAATATACTTTAAAAAGAAAAACACCTTTTTATCTTCTGATCAAGATTCTAGAAATCATTGACATGTTCTTTGTGGGAAGATTGTAATAGGAGTCTATAAAGCTCTTCATTTTGTTCTAAAAGTGGCAGCTTTCTTTTCTCCCACTTCCATTTGGAAACCCTTCAATTCATCATTTTTGATGAGTGCACTGCTTTCTCTTTTTTTGAGTTTTTCTAAAGACTAAAAAAATAAAAACAAAAACCTCAAAGTTCTATACCATCTATTTGAAACTACAATGGGAATTTTATATTTCAGTAGTTTCTTTCTTATTACTGTTTATTTCAAGGCATTATTTTTGACTCTGAACTTTGAAATTTTTGATCAGTATTAAGGTTTGTAAAATATATCTTTGGTCTCAAATTATTTTGTACTGAAGTACTCTATTTCCAATAGCCTGTTGTATTTCTCCAGTTGAATGTACCACAAGTACTTGACTCTGAAAATGTCTTGAACTAAACTCTTCATCTCTTTGTCTCCTCTCTCTCATCTCCATACACTCAAATGCTATTTATAAATCATGAGACCTGGGATCATTGCTCTAGAAAGGACTGATATTCTTTAGGGAGGTCACATTTCAAAATCCTGCATGGAAGAAGACTGTTATTCAGGAAACATAGATATCTGCCCTAATACTAATTTTGTGCCCCCATTTCAATCTCCATTTTAAAAAACGATTGGACAGGATGTTCCCTAAGGTCCCTGCTAGTCTCTGCTTCAATGAGATGCTGGCTTTAGTTGACTCTATCCCAATTTTAGAAACAACTAAATGCTTGCTTTGTGATCTTGGGCAAATCACTTCCCCTCTGGGGGTTAGTGGAAGGTTGTTTCAATTTTCTCTCCCTTACCACACACATTAAATCACTAGTCCAATCTTGTTCTTTCTGACTCTACAATATCACTTTTATTTGACCCTTTCTCATTGCTTAACTTGGTCCAGTCCTTTATTACCTGTACTATTCCAGTAGCCTCCTAATTGATCTGACTCCCTAGACACTCCCTACTCCTACCCATCCTCTATCTACTGTGGCTGTCCAAATGATTTTCTTTAAGCACAGGTCAGGCCATATTATTCTTCTGGTCAATAAACTGTAATGGTTTCCTATTGCTTCTAGAATAAAATCTGAACTCCTCTATTTGTCATTCAAATCCTTTCACAACTTTTCCCCAATCTATATTTCCAGCTTCATTATATATTTCTCCTCTTTCTGTACTTTAGCCAACTAATTTTCTTGCTGTTCCCCACACATGGTATTCCATTTCCAATCTCTTCACCATTGCATTGGCCTTAATCTTTACTAGGAAAGCACTCCTTTCTCATCTCTGTCTCCTTTATAAAAATATTCAATTTTTAATTTACAGAATGAAACAAGCATTTTTATAACATAGTATGAGAAAGCAGATGATAGCATATGAAACTGGAAATCTGTGTACAACTTGTTAATCCTTTTAAAAATTGAAGGGGAAAAGCAACAAATGTTGGAGGGGATGTGGAAAAATTGGGACACTGATTCATTGTTGGTGAAAATGTGAACTGATCTATCTATTTTGGAGATCAATCTGAAATTTTGCTCAAAGAGTTATTAAACTACTTCTGTCTCTTAGAATCACTTGAAAACCCAGTCAAGCATCATCTTTCACATGAAACCTTTAAGGATCCCTCCCCAATGTGTAGCAGTACCCACTCCCTCAGCAGTAATCTGTATTTATTTTATATGCATTTTGTATATAGTTATATGTTACCTCTTCTGGTAGACTTTAAGCTCCTTCAGGGTAGGAGTTTGTCCTTGCGTTGCCAGTGTCTAGCATAGCACTGGTACATAAAAGATTCTAATAAATTCTTATTGATTGAGCCAAAGTGTAATTGGCTTATTATGGATGTTTTTTATTCACTTATTTGTGTGAATGTTGTTACATTCTCACTTGCCTCCACCCTCAGTAGGTTGTAAGTTTTTTGAGGACAGAAACTATTTTTTTTTTGGTCTTTAAATCCTATTTCACAATACCTAGCATATGAATAAGTGATTTTCAAATTGAATTAAAAGCCTGTGTGATAACAGCTGACATTTATACAGCATTTTCAAATTTACAAAATCCTTTACTTATATTATCTCATTTGATCCTCACAATAATTCTAGGATGTAGCTGTCATTATCACCCTCATTTTAAAATAAAGGAAATGGAGGCTGAGAGGTTAAGTAACTTGCCTAGGGTCATTGGGCTAGTACCATGGTTCTCAACCTTCCTAATGCCGTGACCCTTTAATACAGTTCCTCATGTTGTGGTGACCCCCAACCATAAAATTATTTTCATTGCTACTTCATAACTGTAATTTTGCTACTGTAATGAATTGTAATGTAAATATCTGATATGCAGGATGTATTTAAATTGAACATAACCCATAGGTTGAGAACCACTGGGCTAGTAAGTATCTAAGGCAGTATTCTAACTCAGGCCTTCCTGATTGCCAATCCATGTCTCAGTTCACTGTGCAATCTTGCTCTCTGTCCTCTGAGCACTGAAAATCTGATGAAAGATGATACCTGTTATGGTGAAATGGGTATTAAATTCGAGCCTGGGTTGGAATATTGGTTTTGCTTATTAGAAGTAGTATAATATAAAGTGGATAGAAAACTAAACTTTCCATGGAGAAGTGTTGGGTTTGAATCCTACTTCTAACATTGATAGTCCATTAGGCCATGGCAAGTGACAATGTTTCTGAAGATCAGTTTCCTTAGTTGTGGATGATAAAACCTTTATTTATATTTCCTCATGTCAAGCATTTTTAAATTAATTCCATATCCCTTCCACAAAGATACATTCAACACAAATGCAATACTATCTTTCTTGGAAAAGATATCAGAGTGGTTTGTCATTTCCTTTTCTAGTTCATTTTTTTCAGATGAGAAAACTGAGGTAAACTGGGTTAAGTGACTTGTCCAGGAACACATAGCTAGAAAGTATCTGGGGGGGGGGGGGCGGAGCCAAGATGGTGGCATAGAAGCAGCAACATATCACAGCTCTCACATAGCCACCCCAAAATACCCATAAAATATGACTCTAAACTAATCCTAGAACTCCAAAACGCAGACAAATATACTTTCCACTAAAGTCAGCTTGGCTACAAGGAACCATATCAGCACTGCGAACCGAAACTAGCTTGGCCTGAAGCCCTGACTGAGCCCCAGGGGCGGCTGGATGGGAGGAGCCTCGGATTAGCAGCAGCTGCAAGCAGCATTCAGAACTAGGTTAGTGGAACTTGTGAAATAGGGGGAGAAAAGTGGTCTGGCTAAAAGGCCTCCAGGGCTGGAAAGCACAAGGCAGAGGTTTTGCACCCGCCTCCAAGTTGCAGCTTCCCCGCCCATGGCCTGCAGACAGCAAGGGGACTAAGCAATTGTTCAGAGGCCAAATGCTCTCGTGTTGAGTGGCCTGGATCAGGATTGCAGTCTTGGGCCTCAGTCCTGGAGTCTTCATTATCGAGTGAGCCAGAAGTAAGTAGGAAAGGGACCCAGCACCTTCCTGAAAGCTACGGCAGCCGGGAGGACCCCAGTGATTTGGGACAGAGCTTTCCCTTCTGGAAGCAGAGCCCCATAGAGATTTAAAAAAAAAA
>JAQQSU010015247.1:0-11220 GCA_028627135.1 Pseudochirops cupreus
TGCCCGCAGGCTGCGGGCAGGAAGCTGCAACGCTGAGGCGGGTGCAAAACCTCTGCCTTTCACTTTTCTGCTCTGGAGGCCTTCTGGCCAGACTGCTTATCTCCCCCTTTCACAAATCCCACTCGCAGCTGCTGCTAATCTGCTCACCTGAGAGGCTCCTCAGCTCTTCCAGTCCAGCAGCCCCTGGGGCACAGCCGCGGCTTCAGGCCAGGCTGGTTTCGGTTCTCATTGCTGATATGGTTCCTTGTCGCCGAGCTGACTTTAGTGGGAAGTATCTTTGTGTGCGTTTTGGAGTTCCAGGATTGGTTTAGAGTCCTATTTTATGGGTATTTTGGGGTGGCTATGTGAGAGCTGCGATATGTTGCTGCTGCTACACCACCATCTTGGCTCCGCCCCCTGAAGAAAAGTTCTTAAAGATTTTTTTTTCTTATCTTTGCATTCCCAATATTTAGTAAAGAGATTTGCATATAGCATATAGTAGGGTTTTTTTAATAAATGCTGATTTAATTGTTAAATTGAATTGAGCATGCTAACTGTCCTCACAGAGCAAGAGCTTCAGTGAATGTGCATTATTGTGCTCAAACTCAGTTTCCCAAAAGGGGCTCCACAAAATCCTGGTGTTTGGCATCCAAGGTACATAAGGGTTGTATAACAGTATTTTGAGGCTAGCAATATTTTCCTTCCTATAATATTAAGTACAGAACTATATATCGAAAGCACTTAGGATCTGAGGCATTTTCCATGTAAAAATAAATTAACTTCCAATTTTTCTTGAAAATTTCCTTGACATCCCTTTATTCTGGAGACATTCCATACCCCTACATTTCCTTGACCATCACCTGGCACTGTGTCTGGCATATAGTAGGTGCTTGATTTTTTTTTATTGATTTTGGGTTCTGTCAGTATCTTTAAAACCTATCAGTCTTATGGCCAGATTAGTTTTTCAAATGCCATACTAAGTATGTGGCAATATTTTTAAATACATAGACAAAGTCCATTCCCAGTTCTCTGGGCTTTGAATTCCTTGAATTTACTTGGAAGGGCCTTAGTTGGATATACTTGAGGCCAAAACTTAAAAATCAGTTCTTGTGAAACATCCAATACCCTCTCCCCTTCTCACAATAGAGACTTCGATTCAGGAGCCCCACTTCTCTGTCCATCTTACTTTCTTCCCAGAGTACAAGAAAAGTTTGTAACCTTGGCAAACCCAATCATCTATATCTATATTTTAAAATAGTATTTTTTAAAAAGGCATGTATTGAGTACTTGGTATAATCAAGGCTCTCAATTAAATGTTTTGAAGGATATAAAAGCTTTGCTACATGTGTGACTTTAAAGGAGTTACAGAATCTCCAGGTCTTACGGTGCTCCTATGGGACAACTAGGTGACACAACTGATAGAGCCCTGGGTCTGGAGTCAGAAAGACATGGGTCAAATCCAACCTCAGATACTAACTAGCTGTGTCACCCTAGACAAGTCTCTTAACCTCTGTTTGTCTAAGATTCCTCATCTGTACAATAAGTTATCTTCCTCCCAAGGTTGTTATAAGGATCAAATGAGGTTAGCACAGTACTTGGAACATAGTGCTATATGAAAGTTAATTAATTGTAGTAGTAGTAGTAGTAGTAGTAGTAATAGTAGTAGTAGTAGTAGTAGTAGTAGTAGTAGTAGTAGTAGTAGTAGTAATAGTACTAGTAGTAGTCATAGTAGTAGCAGTTGTAGGAGTAGTAGTAGCAGTTGTCATAGTAGTAGTATTAGTACTAAAATGAGAGGGTTGGCATAGAATAAATCCAATCAAGCAAGAATTTATTAAATACCTACTATGTATAAGGCACTATCCCAGGTATAGTACCTGACCTGAATGTGGTTTATAACCTACTGTATCTTCCATCTTTAATTCCTATGATTAATGGGCTTACAATCTGATAAAAGAGATATCACTTACTCAAAATACTGGGGTAAAAATATAATTGCTTAAGAGATACAAAATGCTGTGAGATAGATCTAAATATATGCATATATATAAAGGTTAACAAGATAATTAAAGTTAATAGTCCATTTTTTGACTGCAGGTACAATTTCTGTAGCAAAGAAACTGTAAGAGAAGATGTTCTGCTAACTTTCAATGCTTGCTAAAATGATGTTAAAGTGAAATCATTATTTCCTGTAGTAATAAAAGGCAAATGTAAAGGTGTTCATTGTATTCATTCATCATTAATATCTACTTTATTTTTATTACAATTTTTAGTGGGGAAACTTATTTTAAATTAAGGTTTTGTTCTAGAACTATACCTGAATTGTATTGAATTTCCTAAATTATCTTCTGGCATTTCCCTGAGATGATGATTCTGCAAATCACCATTTATCATCATTATTCATTTAAGTAATACTACTATCTTTATTTTTTATTACCTTGTCCTGATTGAAGGCAAAACAGGTGTAATTCCTACACATTTTAGGTTTTCATTTTGGAAAGGGAGATAAGCATTTTTTCTGTTGCTTTTGCTGATTTTACCATTTTTTCACCAGTTCATCTGACTTCTTGGAGGAGACAACATTTAAAGAGAAGAAAACTTGATTGGTATGAAACTACATAATGAGTTGGGGAATACGATAGACAGCAATGGAAGAGATTTAGTAGAAGATGAAAAAAAGGTCCAAGAAAAATTTAGTTTGATTTCAGTTGAAAGAAATGGAAAAAGAATAGGCGTATTACCCATAGGAGTGGCACTGATGAAGAAGTAAGTTTTACCTAGAGATTTATGAGCAATTGGAGGAAATGAGAACTTAATGAAGATATATTTGATGGTTATCCCAGTGTTTGAGTGTCAGGGACATCATTTTCAAATATATTGATGACAGGTTAAATTCTACACATACACACACACACGTATTAATGTGCATACCTATAATTTACTTCTCCTCATTTGCATATAAAGCATTAAATTCCAGATATCAAGAGTTAAGCAATGCCCAAATGATGCCAGTGCAAACAGTTTTTTGATAGAATATTTAAGTTTTCATCCTTTCATTAAGTAAAAAGTGAACTAACTAAACAATAATTTTATTTGATGGGTCACAAAACACTTTGGTCAGTACATGAAGAAAAATGTTTTGCGTGACTTTATTGTACTTTTTTCCTGAATTATGACTGTCCTCGATGCCTGGAATGTTTGCCCTCATCTCTGACTCCTGACTTTCCTAGTTTCTTTTAAGACAACTCAAAGCCCATTTCCTATGATAAGCTTAGCCTAGTTCCCCTCACCCCCAACACACCCCTAGTCCCTTCCTTTGAAGATGATATTCCACTTACTCTCTATGTATCTTATACATACAAAGCTACTTGAATGTGGTTTCCCCCATTAGAATGTTTGTCCCTTTGAGGTCAGGTACCATATTTTCACATTTCTTTGTATCACCACCACATAGCACAGTTCCTTCACTCATACATAAATATATACATTATATGCATATCTCTATTTACATACACACATGTATGTATACAAACATACACATTCCACATGTAAAAATTCAATACACTAGAAATGGGACATTCCATCTGCAAATGGGAATTTAGTATCTGTTAATGAGCAAAAAGAAGACCTGCCCAGATAAAGAAGACTAAGGAAAACAAGATAATGTTTAAAAAAAAGTTTTTAATAAGCTTGAAATAAAGCTTTTTAAAAAAGTCAAATTTTGCTAGCCAAATAGATGCAAGATAGTCTTAGAATGGAATAAATAAGAGACAATTTCATTCAAATTGTATGTCCCCTCTGATTGGAGGGCTGAAGGGAGGATTACCAAATTTCTGCCTTCCTTTATAGAGGGCACACTACATAGTAACAGAAACATTGTGCAATGACCAGCTTTGTTAGACTTAGTTCTTCTGAGTAATGCAATGATCTAAGACAATTCCAAAAGACTCGTGAAGAAAAATGTTATCCACACCCAGAGAAAGAACTACAGTCTGAATGCTGATCAACACATACTATTTTATCTTTTTTTTTTCTTTTGGTTTTTTCCTATTGCTCTGATTCTTCTTTTTGTAATCTGTGTGATTTGGTGGCAAAGGGAGGGAGATTGCCCTATCCTACATATTCACACTTTTTTTTGGAGTGGGGAAGGCAAGGTAATTGGGGCTAAGTGACTTCCCCAAGGTCACACAGCTAGTAAGTGTCAAGTGTTTGAGGTCGGAGTTAAACTCAGGTCCTTCTGACTCCAGGACCAGTGATCTATATACTGTGCCACCTAGCTGCCCTGTTCTGATTCTTCTTTCATGACTTGACTAATGTGGAAATATGTTTAATATGATTGTACATACATAGCTAATATCAGATTGCATGCCATCTTAGGGAGAGGAGTGAAGAGGGAGGATGGAAATTTAGAACTCAAAATCTTAAAAAAGTGAATGTTAAAAACTAAAAATAAATAAATAAATTTTTAAAAAGGTATAACCCATAACTGGATAACCCGTAGAGGCCCCACAATCCTTCCCTGCCTCTCTTTTGTGTATTCTTTTTCCTCTCCCCCATTAAATTATAATTATAAATAATTATAAGGACTTTTTCTTTTTTATTAATTGTATCCCTATCATTTAGTACAGTTATTGTCATATAGTAGGCACTTCATATTTATTGTATTCTTGGAGATTTTTATGACAATGCCTGTTCTTACTTCTAGCTTCTAACAGCCAGGTCTGTGGACTTCATCTAATACTATTGTGATATCTTTAAGAACTGGTTGCCAGCATCACTTATCATTCCTATTTGGACGTTCCTGATAGTAACCTAATTTTACCCGGTTACTGCTGATATTTGAAACATAGTAAAGTGCTTTACCCCAAATTCCAGAATATATTTTCATTGTATCAAATTACTAATTCTTTAGCCAGTAAAAGATTAATGTGTTCTATTTTCCTTATCTCTGCAATTATTAAACATCCAATGCTTTGTACTTTCATATGACTTTGAAGTAGGTCAACTTCTGAATTTTGAAAAACTAAATTCTAAACATATGGCCCAATGATAAACTTTTCCAAGAACACTCGATGCAAATAATGATGTGAAAGTTCATCTAAGTGGTGAAGGATTATGGCAAGCTAAAGGAGAGTATTCCACTTCTGAAACATGAACAGCTATCAGAAGACTTAGCTTTTTATAGCATTGACTCTTTATTAACATTCCAGTTGCTTTTTTGTGGGATTGGGATTTTGTGTTTCTTTAGGATACCAAATACCTCTCCCTCCCCAACAACAAACACCTTGTGTCACAGATACAATTTATATAAGCTGCTGATTCTCAAATATTTCTGCAGCATTTTGAGAATATTGACAAAAGAAATTTTGAATTAAATATTAGAGCATCCTCAGCACTTTAAGAATGGTGCCTGATATGCTTTCATTCAAACCCATTGATTTACATGTCATGCTGGGAGAGTTAGATTTCTTGCTCCCACTGTCACATCTAGACTCTCCCTCTACCACTTTTGCTCTTAGTAGCCTCTCCTTCCTTGAGGCTCATTCAGTCATTATTTATCATGAATTAAGATTCTGGTAGGTGTTACCTACTGATCTCCGGGATACTATATTTCTTTCCTCAATTGTTTCAGTTTTCAGTTTTCCTGTCCTTCCCATTTTTTGTCTTTATATCAGGGAACCTAAACACAAGTACTGAAGTGTCCATAAAAATCACTACTTCTCAGTACCTCAATTTAAACATCCTCCTTGACTTCTTCCATTTCATCTCAACTACATGGTCATATTTTTTATCTTTCCATCACCCACAAATGTTTCACTTCCATAGTCACTAACTCTAAAATCCCTTTACTTGATAATAAATTTTATCAATCCATATTTTTGCCTCCCTTACAACCTTTAACCTATTCTTGGTCCTTGCTGTGACTTCTGATCCTTCCATCCTTTGGTTCCTTCCCTATGCCATTACTTTTGTGCTGGCTATACTCTCCTCTCTTTTCCATTTGATCCTTTGGTGAAACAGTTCAACTTGACAGTGTCCTCTATTCTTGTACCTTGTTCTCTATCTAATAACTGATCTTCTCTGGCAGGTTCCAACCTTAGATTGCTCCCAACTTTGACTGCCTTTGCTCCTATTCGTGTGTTTCTAAATAAAGCTGGAGAACTTCATAAAACTATGATGATTGGCCCATTATAGATTTATCTTACAAAATCTCAACTGGTCCATCACTAAAACAAAGCATTTCACTAATTAATACATTATCTCATTATCCACAATGGCTTTTACAAATCCCTCTTCAAGCCTTCCATGAATTCTCTCACTAATTTTTTCAGCTGAAAATTTTGCCTCTCTATTTCATGGAAATAATTGAGGCCATTCACTAAGAGATCTCATTTCTCTCTTCTTCCTCATCTCATTTTGTTCTGATGTCTTCCCTCGCTATATCCTGCTTCATTCCTGACTCATATGAAAAGATGACCTTTCTTGCCAAGATGAACCTCTCTATATGCACAAGTGATCTCATATCATCCTCTCTCCTCTAGTGGATTGTTCCCTCTTTTATGCCCCATCTCTCAATAATCTGCAATCTTTCCCTGTCTATTGGCTTCTCCTCTACTGCATATAAACATGCCCATGTCTCTCCCATTCTTATAAAACTCTCGTTTGGTCCATCCAACCCCACTATTACCCTATGTCACTTCCTCCCTTTTGTGACTAAACTCCTTGAGAAAGTTGTGTACATTGATTCCACTTCCTTTTCTCTTGCCTTTCTCAAATCTTTGTGGTTTGACTTCTGACCACATCATTCAACTGAAACTGCCCACTTCAAAGTTACCAATTGCTAAATCTAATGACTTTTTCTTAATCATTAACCTTCTTCACCTCTCTGTTTGACACTCTCAATCAGCCTCTTCTTGATATTCTCTTCTATCTATGTTTTTGTAACACTGCTCTCTCTTGATTCTCTTCCTTGTCTGGCTCCTTTGTTGTAGCTTCTTCTAAACCATGCCAGCTAACCATTGCTATCCCCCAAAGCTTTGTCCTAGACTTTCTTCTCTTTTATATCTATACTATTATTCTTGGTGTTTTCATTAGCACCCATGTATTCCATGGTCATTTCCATGCATATGATTCTTAGATCTATTTATCCAGCCCTAACTTCTCTCCTTACCTCCATTCTCATATCAGCTACTACCTATTGAACCAGATGTCCCACAGATATCTTAAATTCAATGTATCCAAAATTCAACTCATTATATTTTCCCCCTCTTTATATCTTGCTAAGACCTTCCCAGTAAATTCAGAGATATTGCAAGGTTGTCCATGGTCACAATTATTATTTGATATTGTTATAGAAAAGCTAAGGGAAGGAAAAAAAATGAATGAGTATAGGTAAAGTAGAAGCAAAATTGTAGCTTTAGGTAAAGTCAAGATGGCAGATTAAAAGCAGCAACCCAGTCAACGTCTCCCAACATTCACCTCCAAACAACTTTAAGATAATGCTTCAAATCAAATTTTGGAGCAGTAGAGGCAGGATGAGACATTTTTTTTCCAGCCTGAGACAATTTGGGAGTTAATCAGGAGAGGTCTGTGACACTGGGGTGGGAACTGATCTAGAGCATGGTGGCAGCACCACCAGTAGGCCTTGGAGGTGGCTATGATAGTGGAAGTAGCAGCTTTAGGAACTCTCAATCCAGAGATGGTAAGCCTTACCCCTTAATAAGGGGTTTGGACAAATGGTCAGAAAGAGAATTCAAGTCACTCTTTGCTGACATTGGTTGTAGCTGGTGCTTACTGGCAACTTTTTTACCCATATGCAGTTCTGGTAGAAAGAAGTGCTGAGGGTCAGTTACAAGGGAGCAGGGACCCTGGTCACAGTGCTGAGGCAGAGAAGAGCACTGGGACTTGCAGCTGAAGGAGAGTAGGAGACCTGGTCACCATTCTAGGGTCAAGAGGAGCACTATCACTTGAATCTTCAGGGGATCAGGGATCCATCCTGGAAGACTAGAATGCAGACCAGGATAACAGGGACCACACCTTCCCTTGTGGCACATAACGTTGGAAGCACTGAAAACTTGCAGACCCCCAGAAGTAACTCTGAAAACACTAGTAAAGAAACACAAAACCTTGAAGCTTGGGATAATGCCTCCTCATATTTAGATAAGCAAAACCCAACTTTAGCATAAAGTTTGAGGTCAAGAAATAGGCTGGAAAATGAGCAAACAAAAAAAATGGGAACTTGATCATCAAAGGCTACTACAGTGACCAGAAAGATTAAGACACAAACTCAGAAGGAGACAACAATTTGAAAATTCCGACAATCAAAATATCAAAGAAAAAAATGCTAATTGGACAGGAGCCCAAAAAATAATTCCTGAAAAAGTTAAAGCAATAGTGACGGAGGAAATATTGGGAAAACAAATGAGACTGATGGGAAAAAAATGTGAAAATAGAATTAATATTATCAAAATATTTTGGAGATACCCTGTTTCCCAGAGCTTAGGTCAAGCAAGCAGGCTGTGCCCTGAGTTTGACATAATAATAATCCTAGATGATCTCAGCCTCTTACAAAGTATATTGCTCTGACCAACACTAGGTGTTCACTGAGGAATTTATTATTTTAGTTGCCCCTATTTCACTGGGACCTGACAGCCAACACCCATTTGTTTACATGTTAACAATACCTGTTCCTTATAACTGCCAGGTACTATGTTTCTATTCCCATCATAGAACTCTGGTTCTGTTCCTCTCAAAGTGGTCATGACTCCAAGATTTGAGACAATGACTGTTCCCACAGGACTCACGAATGCCTATATTGTTCCAAGAAATACCAACCATGAGAACTGTCTCAAGATCTAAGAATGATTGTGTTGCAGGCTAATACCTTTTGTGTGTGTGTGTATGTGTGTGTGTGTGTGTGTGTGTGTGTGTGTGTGTGTGTGGCCCCAGCCTTAGCATGTTAAGTCCTCCCTCTTAGGATGGGGGTGGGAGTTCTGCCTGTAGGCATAATATTCTTCACTCTGAAATTAATTAAACTTCTGTTTGCGTCTTGACTCTCCTGTCTCTAATCTGCTGTTTTGGTTCTGGCCACTCACAGGTTAGAGGCCAGTACCGGTCCAGTTGAACAAAGCTTAGTAAAAGAGGCACAAAAAAATTCCTCCAACAACTTTGACCAAGGAAAAAAGGTAGTGAATAGAGCATTGACCCTGGAATCATAAGGAACAGAGCTCAAATCCAGTCTCAGACCAGTGACTTCCATGAAGTAATTTGATAACCCCAGTTTTGAGATGGAGGGAGGAAGGGAGAAAGAGAGAAAGAAAGGAGGAAAAGAGAGAGAGAGACAGAAAGAGAAAGAGAGAGAGAATATGCTTTAAAAATTAGAATTTGGCAAGTGAAAGCTAATGACCATATGAAACATCAAGAAACAATGAAATAAAGTCAAAGAAATGAAAAAAATAGAATAAAATGTGAACTACTGCATTAGGAAAAAGACTGACCTGGAAAATGTATCAAGAGATAGTTTAAGAATTATTAGACTACTTGAAAGCTGTCATTAGAAAAGGACTTAGGATATCATCGTTCAAAAAATTGTCAAGAAAAACTTCCCCAATATCCTAGATCTACAAGATAAAATAGAGATTGAAAGAACCCACTGATCACCTCCTGAAAGAGATCCCAAAATGAAAACTTCCAAGAATATTATAGACAAATTCCAGAGCTCATAGGTTAAGGAGAAAATTCAAACAACCAGAAAGAAGCAATTCAAATATTGTGAAGACACTGCCAGGATCATACAGGATTTAGCAGCTTCCACATGAAAGGACTGGAGGGCTTAGAATAGGCTATTCTGGAAGACAAAGGGTGTAGAATTATAATCAAGAATAATCAATCCAGCAGAAGTGAGTTTCATTTATCAGGGGGAAATGAATATTTAATGAAATAGAGAACTTTCTAGCATTCTTGAAGAAAAGACCAGAGCTGATTTTGACATTCAAACACAAGACCCAAGAGAAGCATAAAAAGGTAAATATGAAAGAGAAAACGTAAGAGACTCAACAAGGTAAAACTGTTTACCTTCCTATGTGGGAAGGTGGTCAATGTAATTCCTAAGAATTTATCATCTTTAAAACAGTTAGAAGTAGTCCACATGGGGGGTGGAGCCAAGATGGCGGCTTAGGAGCAGCAACATATCGCAGCTCTCACATAGCCACCCCAAAATACCCATAAAATATGACTCTAAACTAATCCTAGAACTCCAAAACACACACAAATATACTTTCCACTAAAGTCAGCTCAGCTACAAGGAACCATATCAGCACTGCGAACCGAAACCAGCCTGGCCTGAAGCCCTGGCTGAGCCCCCAGGGGCGGCTGGACCGGAGGAGCCAAGGAGCCTCTGGTGAGCGAATTAGTGGCAGCTGCAGCAGTGTTCAGAACTATATCAGTGGAGATTGTGAAATCAGGGGAGAAAAGCAGTCTGGCCAAAAGGCCTCCAGAGCTGGAAAGCAAAAGGCAGAGGTTTTGCACCCGCCTCCATGTTGCAGCTTCCACGCCCTCAGCCTGCAGACAGCAAGGGGCTAAACGATCATTCAGAGGCCAAGTGCTCTCCCGTTGAGCAGCCTGGATCCAGATCGTGGTCTTGGGCCTCGGTCCTGTGAGTCTTCATTATCCAGTGAGCCAGAAGTAAGTAGGAAAGGGACCCAGCACCTTCCTGAGGGCTACGGCAGCCAGGAGCACCCCAGCGATTTGTGACAGAGCTTTCCCTTCTGGAAGCAGATCCCCACAGAGATTTTAAAAAAAAATCACAGACTGACCAACCATGAGTAAGAATAAGCATAAGAAACAAAGTAAGAACAGCAACCAAACCCTAGATTCCTTCTTCGGGGAAAAGAAGGATCATGGGAGAGAGAGGGAGGAGGAGAGTGCAGCCAGAGCACCCCCACCAGGGGCCTCCAATAAACATGAAGATTGCCTTAAAGCTAAAGATGAGCTGAAGAAGGAGTTTGAAAACCAAATAAGAGAAGTGGAAGAAAAATTGGGAAGAGAAATAAGAATGTTGCAAGAAAATCATGAAAAGAGAGTCAGCAATCTGACCAAAGAAATCAACACCCTAAAAAATAGATTAACTCAAATGACAAAAGGGGCCCAAAAAGCCAATGAGGAGAAGAATGCCCTAAAAAGTCGCCTTTGCCAGATGGAGAAAGAATCTCAAAAGCACTCTCAAGAGAATAATTCTGTCAAAAT
>JAQQSU010015248.1:0-11220 GCA_028627135.1 Pseudochirops cupreus
TAATCAAATATTATGAATGTGTGTGTGTATATATATATATATATGTATGTATATATATATGTACATATATGCAATTATTATTATTATTATTGACTACATCCAACTGGAACTTGAGATACACAGGCACTGCAGTTGGGAGATCCATCCTGCCCTACCAAAAAGTGACATAGGAGAGAATAGACTGGGGGAGGGGGGAAACACTGGGATGGCTGTTTTGGAGTGGTGGGCGGGGGAAAGACGGGGAGAAAATATGTAACTCAAAAAAAATTTAATAAAATAAATTTTAAAAAAAAAGATATAGATCAGGATGACTGGAGACGGCCCTGACAGCAGTGGAAGACCTTGGTCTTTTTAAGCTAGGGTCTTTAACAGATCGCAGTTTGACTGAGGCAATGCCCTTTAAGTGATTAAGACTAGGTAAGAAATGAGGCAGAGAATAGTCATTTTTACCCAGTCAAAAAAAAAAAATCAACCGGGGAGGGAAAGACCCTCAGAGTTTCTGGCCAAAACAGAAACAATTGCTATTTACATTCACTCTCAACCAATCAGGGCCCAAACAATGATCAAGTAGATCTTGTCCGGCACCTATTTTTGGCCAATGATTGACAGTCAGAGTGATTTGGATGTAAGGCAAGGTCCTTGAGAATGAAAACTAGCCTGTTAGCCCCCAGATATCTTTCAAGGTTTCAGTGATCAAAATTCACATTCCTTTCAGCAGAGCACCCTTAGGTAAGGGTATGATACTAAAATAAAATGCTTAATGAAGATGTCTTCTTTTCAGCCCCACCACCAGCCACATCCCTTCTCTCTCTGTATGAACAGTATAATTTTTTTTTATCAAACAGTTCTCTGAAAATATTTTTATATTGCTTCTCTTAAGTAATCCCTTGATTGTTAAGTAGTGTAGCCTACAACACTTTTTTCTTTCTTTCTTTCTTTTTGTTTATTTTCAGAAAGGCTGTTTGATATGGTGGATAGAAAGTTGGCCTTGAAGTCAGAAAGACCTGAATTTAAGTCTTACCTTTGATAAATACTGACCCTGATTCAGAGCAAGTCAATTCACCTCTTAGTGCTCTGTTCTAGGCAACTTTCCAGCATGGAGTGTAGTAAAGGGAATTTCCTTTTCCATGAGTTTCCCATACCATGAAATCATGAGTCCAGTCCTTTATTTCTATCCCACATTCATTCTGTTGCCTGAATGATTCTCAACTTCAATTCTTCAGAGAATATGGTGTTCCATGACTTGAGGTTATACAAAATATAGAGATAACTATAACATTCAATAATAAATGATATATACATCAGACAGGTGCAAAACAATATAGAGATGCCAATACTTGTCTGGTTAGCATTACATATCATAGGAGTATAACTTAATTTTTGGAACACTGGCTCCCAATGTCTTATGTCTGATGTACATCATGGCAAGATTTAAAAAAATACTTGTAGGACAACAAACTATTTTTCCCCTGCCCACTAATATCAGGAGTCATAAATAATCTCCTCATAAATAATAAAATAGGGAAACACTGCTAGTTATTTTCTAACAAGTTGCAAAATTCCTGCTTGGAAAGGAAATAAAAGAGTAATTACATGCAAACAGAAATAGAAAATTCTACAAATTTAAGGGAGTCAACAGTGAATTGAAAACATAACTTTGTAATGCTGGTGAATAAATCACTGTAGGACTTGCTTTTATTGGAAATTATAGTCATTTCCTGTTTATAGAAGTAAATTGTAGCTGGAGACCTACTTAGGTATGACATATATGTAATATCAATCCCTTAGGCGTAAGGTAAGTTATTTTTAAAACACAATTAACCAACTGCATCATAGAATATATAAGATGGTTCAGGTAAGTTTCTTCCCACCTTTATTCTTGTCAGTGCAGAGGCAAATAACTATTACCTTCTTGGACACAGAGTGTAGGAGTCACAGGCTCAATGTGCCTAATAGATAGAAGCCAAAGGCAGGGTGACTAGGGCTTTGCCCAAGAGAGCTCAAATTTTGATGACACTGCCAAATCTTGAACTAAGGCAGTAGAGAGAAACAAGTGAGATTTGCACCTAGTTTGTGAGAATAGTTCATTAAAATAAGATAGTGACTTTTTATACTTTCACACCATCTTCAGGGCACATGCCAGGTAAGCTCCTCATCAGCCTCAGTTCAACCTTGATCCTTTCCTTGGAATTGTCTTTTCAGTTTCATAGAGGCTGTATCACCAGCATAGGGTCTCAACTGATTTTAGGGTATCTTTTCTGATGTTTGTGCTGTTTTGACTGGGTGCCAGAATTTCTAGTTCTAATTCTGAGAGATAATTTTTAAGTTATTAATTAGCCCCTTGGAGATTGTTAATTAACCCTTTATATTACTATGAAGAGCAATTATAGCATTAAGGTTCATAAAAGGTTAGGGTTAGAAAGAAAATTCTACATCATCTGGGTTAACCTCTTTACAGCTGAAGCCCAAATAACTTCCTATGATTTACCCACAGCTTGAGACCTTAGGTTGTGTTCAAGCCAGGAACAGAAGCCAGGTCTCCTGAGACTCTCTGCCCAGGAACCTTTCCACTTAACTACATTGTTCCCTGTGGATAAATATTTGTAAAGTATTTTTAGTTTTTCTACAGAATCCTATCAAAATTCAAAACATTTTCCAAGAACAAGAAAAACAATGGAGCTACCAAAAAATCAGTAGAAAGAAGCTAATGCTGCCTTTAAAGTTTGGGAGTGTATGTGACAAAAATATACATAAATAAATCAGAGTCCTTTCTTTATTCATGGGAATTCTGGGTCCCCAAGTCAAAAGGTCAGAAATGGGTCCTTATCTTGGGTTAAGACTAAATCAAAAAGATCTCCAAAAAGATGGACCATCACCATGACCCCTTTCATGTAGCATCCTACGATACAGAGATCACTCATACATATCTATGCCTTGAAGACATCTAGATCCCCCAAAGGTATCCTGGTCCCTTGTCAAAGCTTCTCTTATCCAAGCTCTCCTACAGAACCTGCTGATCTCCTTCCAGCTTCCTTACTAACCAGAAAAGCGCCACTGAAAACATATTTTTTCCTCTGTTTCATGGGCCAGTGGTAATAACAACAGCTAGTATGTATAACACCTACTGCGTGCCACTCACTCTGCTTAATAAGTACTTTATAAATATTATCTCTTTTTATTATCACAATATCCCTGTCATTATCCCCATTTTACAGTTGAGAAAACTGAGGCAAGCAAAGGTTAAGTGACTTGCCCTGGGACACATAGCTAGTAAACATCTGAGGTTGGATTTAAACTCAGATCTTCCTGACTCTGGGTCCAGCATTCCAGACACTGAAGCACCTAGGTATAATGAAAGCCATTCTGGTCCTTATACTGGACAGCTATGTGACACAGTGGATAGAGTGCTGGTCCAGAAATCAGGAAAACCTGAGTTCAAATGCAGCCTCAGATATTTACTAGCTGTGTGACCCTAGGTAAGTCACTTAATCCTGTTTGCCTCAGTTTCCTCATCTGTAAAATGAGTTTGAGAAGGAAATGGCGAACTACTCCAATATCTCTGCTAAGCAAACCCAAAATGGGGTCATGAAGAGTCAGACATGAAATGACTGAATGATAACAAAAGTCCTTATTCCTAGGATACGTATTTTTAAATCCTACGTATTTTTAAAAATTGATTTATTTGGAAAAAATGCAGATGAATCCAATGAAAACAATCAACCCAGAGATAAATGACTGGTAAGTGAAACCTGAGAAGCATTTATTTTTCTCTAAGAAGAATATATGGGCAATATTATATAACAAGTGGCATGTGTATGTATTAGCAATTTTCAGCTATGAGAAATGAGATATTAAGAGGGAAGGAGTAAGAGTTTATCAAGCCATTGTGGGAGTATAGCAAATTTCACCAGGAATGATGTGTTCCCAGTATCATATAATCCAAGGTTTGTAGAGCTGGAATGGTTTATCTTTAGTCAGGGGGAATGGGAGGTGGAGGGCTTTGAACCCCAGTTTCATCAGCATAGGGAACTCCTAGGGTAGAAACTTCTTCCACAATATGGATGGGTGACTCCCCTGTACTTTATAGTCTCGAGAATTGCCTGGGGCACTGACACTCAACCATGGTCACGCAGCTAGTCTGTGTCCAAAATAGGACTTAAGCCCAAATCTCCCTGATTCCATGGTTGGCCCTCAGACCCCGAAGCCATTCTGCCTCTCATTAATGATAGCAAACACTTGCAATAGCACTTAAAAGTTTACAATGTTTTATACACAGTATTTCATTTGATGCTCATAATAGCCATGAGAGGTATGTAAAAGTATTATTACTGTCCTTTTATAGGTTGGGAAACTGAAATTTAGAGAGAACATAGGATTTAGAGCTATAAGAGATCATAGAGTTTATCTACTTCAACCCTCTCATGTCATTAAAAATGAAGTAACTTTGTTAAAAAATTAAGTAACTTTCCCAAGGCCACATGACTGAGATACTTAAACTTTGTTCTACTGACTCCAAATCTAGTACTTTTTCTGTCATTCCCTCTCTGTTGCCTTTAGGTCTTAGAGACCTTATTCACCCTTCTCATTTGCAAATGAGGAATCTGAGTCCTAGAGAAATACAATGATATGTTTGGTGTCATAAAGCTAATTAATAGCAAACACAACTACAGGGACTTGAACTAAACAGAAAAGAAATTAAGCCATGAAGTTCTTTTAGTTTACCTGATTAACAAGGGCTAACCCCCCCAAAAAAGAAAAGAAATTAATGTGGTTTAGAAAGTAATGCCTTTCTCTTCTCCCCTTGTTATAGTTATGACGACACCCATATTGTACCATCCTGTCCTATTGGGGAAAGGAGCAAAAGAATGGATACTTCAAATATGTAACCTCTATCTCAGGGCTTCCCAAGATTCTGGGCTCACACACATTAAATCCAATTCTGAGGACTGACCTGAGGATCATTTTCTCCTTTCAGCTTTTTTGCTCCCACCCAACAATTTTGCTCCATGGAAATCTCCAATATAAAGTTTAGGGAGAGCTCATGCGCAAATTTCTCCAAATGCGGATAACAGGATACTCAATTTCCCATTTCAGGGCATTGGGTGACCCAATAGGCACCCAAGGTACAAGAGGATTAAGTTTAGGGTAACCTTTATTTCACCCCTACGGAATATACATGACACAAGGTGCTCCCCAGAAACCAAGAATACACAAACATAAAACATTCAAATAGCCCATCAGCCCTCCTCTCCCTCCTCATTCCACCCTGGAAAAAGAGACCTGAACTTGGAATTACTTATCAAGGTAATCCTTTGGCATTCTACTTAGTTACTCTCTCCCAGGCTTACAACCTTTTTACAAGCATTATTCTAGAGGGGTTTGAATAACATTTAAAAAGTAGCAGAAGGGATTTAGGAACTTTTTTAAAAAGAAAAAATAATGGAATACCTTCCAATCTCCTCTGTTCACTACTTCTTCATTCTCTTAGTACCTACCTCAAATGGAATATTTTGATAATCCACTGTCAAGAACAGTGAGGAAGACACAGATAGTAGAAGGTACACAAGGAATAGTCTGCAAGAAAGGTTTATTATTTTGCATATGTAAAATATGATTTGAGTGAAGGGGGGATAGACACAATAGATCCCTGAAAGATGTAGTATAAAAAATAGATTATTTCACCAGAAGTGGAACTAACAGAAATAGGATGAGTAGGGAGAATGGCTTATTGAGTGTCTGGGAAACTACCTTCTGGTGAGAACAACTCAATCATGAATAATTTCTAAATGTTGTTGTTCAGTTGTTTCAGTCATATTTGATTCTCCATGACTCCATTTGGGGTTTTCTTGGCAAAGATACTAGAGTAGTTTTCCATTTCCTTCTCTAGCTCATTTTACAGTTGAGGAAACTGAGGCCAACAGGGTTATTTGCCCAGGGTCACACAGCTAGCCAGTGTCTGAGGGCAGATTTGAACTAAGGTCTTCATGTCTCCAGGCCCTGCACTCTATCCACTGTGACACCTAGCTGCCCCAATTTCTAAATGGGAATGCCATAATTTTGGACCAGGTCAAGCCCCTAAAGTTTTTATTTTATAGAGAAGTCTCTTCCCCTGGTTATAATTTCAATTATAACATACATTTCTAGGTGAGTGAGAGAAGACATAAAGGGTATCTTTTTTTTCTTCACTCTAGGAAATTGAACCTATGTATTGTAAGGCTTCAGCATGTGGCTGCATATGAAAAATGCAAACCTCATGCTTTTGAAGAGAAACAGAAGTATTTCTGCCCTTGTGACAGAGAAGTGTCCAAGAACAAAGCCAGGGGTATTTGAGCCCATGATTGGTACCCACTGGATTTTTTTGTTGTGATACATTTTTATGATCAGCTTTAAAGACGTTGACCTGCTGGTCTCATTCTGGTTTTCATTCACTGTATCCTTCTTAAAAGAAGGAAAAATAGTCCCTAGGGAGAGGCAGCATTTTAATCTTTAAAAACTGCACCAAGTAATAGGATGCTGACTTGAAGCTCGCTGTTTCTCTCCCATCACACACAGAAATGCTGCTTCAAACAGAGAAAGAGGAAAATGGTATATAGTGGTAAGGAGGTGGATAAGAATCCCATATGTTAGAATCAAAATACCCTAGGCCAGCATATGCTATGCTTTATTCACCTTGGGTAATGTAGGAAGATGGAAGTATTCTCCTCTGTTGAAATGGTATTTCTAATTAAATTACAGTCCATTGTAATTTAGCTTGCTGGTGAGGACAGGCCATCTCATCTCCTCATTTTTTTCTGAACAGTATCTAGATCACCACACAAGGGGCAGAGGGACAGGGAAATTGCTTAAGGTCTGGCCTGATGTTTTCTCCTGTACAAACATACAATTAGGCTGTCTTAACCTCCCCACTCAGCAATAAACACCACTTCACAGACTAATTTACAGGCCAAAGTCACAGAAGGAACTGGAAGGAACTCTCTAGGAGACACACACCCCTACCATTCAGCTCCAAGAGGCATTTCACTATTTCAAATTAGCAAAAAAATGTAAAATAATAGTAACAATAATCTTTTTACACTTACCACAAACTAAAATGAGACAGAATTGAAGGCTATATATTCAAACTTTGAATGTGCCAGCTAACTTAAAAAAACATTGGTGATGAAAGACAGACAGAGAGAGAGAGAGAAGAGAATGAGAGAGAGAGAGAGAGACAGAGAGAGAGAGAAGGGGGAGTGAAAGAGAGAGAGAAGGGGGGGGATATGTAATTGACTGTGTCCTAGGAATGTCTTTTGCTTACATTATTTGGAGAGACAGAAGTCTCAATAATATTGACTTTACTAACACTTCTACACTTTTCTGCCCCCCGTAATTATGTGTCAGTCAGCAACACCTAACTGCTAGAGTTGCCAACGTGTATTTCTTCAGACACTGAGAGGCAGGAGCTGAGTCGTCTTTTGAATGGTGTGGGACTTATTCCTCCAGCTAGATAGATCTATCTCCTAGAATGACTACTATGTTGAAAAAGGTGAGGAGATGGGGAGAATTCCATAGCAGACCAGCAGCAAATATGAAGGGAAATTCAGTAGACCTATTCATCTTGATAACCTTTTTTTTTGTTGCCCAAATTTTCCTGGGGCAGGGTGGGGGGCCCTGAAGGAGTTGGGGGGGGGGAGTGAAAGAGAAATGAAAGGAGAGGGATGTAAGAAAAGAGAATGGCATTCTAGGAGGTCTGGGGTACAGAATGAGATGTATATTCTCAGTCTTGGCCAATGTGTGGCTTTGTTTTACTCGGCTTAACACACATTTGTTATAAGGGAGGACTTCTGGGAGTAGGGGTATGAAAGTGGTAGGTTAGTGGGTTGTGATAAAGATGACAAAAAAAGGAAATCTGTAAAACTTTTTAATACAAAAGGAAAATTTTTTAAAAGTACAGAAGAGGACACAAAAATCAAGCAGTTTTGTTATTCTTTATTAAATTTATTTTTATATATGTGTGTGTATTTATATACACAATAATATGTACATATTTATAACATGTATAATATACTTTTTTTAATGTGCATAAGAAAAGTTCACAGTTTCTTACACAAATCTCTTTCTTGTTCTCTATGAATCAAAATGTTTGTATTTGTGGATGATTATTAAATTCACAATTAAAAATAAAATAAAAGGGATGGAGATGCCACTGACAGGGACTGTTGGGAGGAGGGCTCTATGTCATGTGTGTGCACATTTTTCACAGTATAAATACAGTGTATTCTTGGTATTCTCAGACCATATTTTAAAGCTAAATGTTAATGTCTGAAGGATTATTCACATCATAATACTACTCTATCAATAAATTGAGTTAAAATATGTTAATTAGAATGTAATTTTAAGAGGTAAAGTGGAATGTTGGATAACCGAATAAAGTGAATAAATCCATAATTGGCTAATATTTTTTGTCCAATATTTGTTTTTATCGATAATTGAGCCTTATCGTAACACTACACATAAAACAAACTAATCATTCAGATATTTTTTAAAAGCGCAACTTTACATTTGTCTGCATATAAAATGGAAATGATTAGACAGTTATCTAATTAAATTACTTGTTTAATTATCTAGTTAAATTAATTAACAGGCAACCAAATGAGAAAAATTCAGCCTCCCCTTCCTTTATCCTACCCCCAACTGGACTTTTTATATTTTCCTTGGTCAATGGTCATAATTAAGAATGCAATTGGTCCATATATTTTAAAATGCTGTTCTTTATGATAATAAAAAAAATCATACCAGCATTTTTTTATGAAAACATAATACTTGTGTTTTCATATAACACTTTTATCTATCAACTAAAACATTTTCTCTGCTGGCAAATGGTATTTTCTTAATCTCATGAAGGTGTCTTGATCTTGGCCTTAAGTCAATGAAGAAAAATGTTTTTGCTAAAATTTCAGTAAACACACATATTCAGTCTTTAAATTTACAGAAACAGCATTTCTGAAATCATTTGATGAGATTTAGCTTTCAACTCTAAAAAATAGTCCCACATACATTTATTTCATATGACAATAAAAAGAGTAACATGAGGGTCTCTTGAAATTATGGTTCTGAAACACTGAATCTATTAAGATACACATCTGAAAGTAAAATATATATTTATAAACTTATATGCATACACACACACACACAAACACACACACATACAATCTGAATTCTTGATATAATGTCTCTAGCTGACCAATCATTGTTAGAAAATTCATTTCCCAAGTATATTATGTCAGCAATTCCCTTCTGAAGGATGTATTTGCAATCTTAAATATATTTGAGGAGCATCCTCTAATTAGTCTATTAAATTAATTGGTTGCTAATTATCTGATTAATTACTCTATTGAACTTTTCTGTCTTTTGAAACTCCAAAATAACTAAAAATTATTGGAGCAAGGGAATATACTTTATATTAATATACATTAATATAAAGTTCTTACATCATATTGTATATATATACAATATATTAATATACAATAATATACATTAAATTGGAATAAAATATTTGTTCCAACTGGATGATATTCACTTTCTGATTTACTGCAATCCTTTTTTTTTTCCTTCCTTATAAATATACCTGAAAAGCAATGCTTAAGCACTACACTTAGGTATACCCCCAAACCCTATTAGTATCAGGTAATTCAATAATTCTCCTATATTTTTTTCCATTTCTCTTAAATAGAAGTAATGTTTCATGTACTTTTTCCTGTTGTTTGTGGAAAAGAGGAGCTAATAAATTGAGTTGTAAGAACATTAAATATAATATAATTAAAATGAGTGGCAGTGTAATATAGTGCATAGTTATCAGGTCTCCCAGTCAGGAATACTTGAGTTCAAATTCCATTTCTGATACACACAGACTGTGACTAAAGCAAGTTTCTAAATTGCTCAATGCCTGCCAGGAAATGATCTAAAAGCATAGGTTGCAGAATAGAACAGTTGGTGATATGAACTGGTGGATGGAGTTTCTGTTTCCTCCCCAAAAGTTCCTTATTCCAGTGAAATCACAGGTTATGAGAAAGAAGAAGGAAAGAAGGAAGGAAGGAAGGAAGGAAGGAAAGAAGGAAGGAAGAAAGGAAGGAAGGAAGGAAGGAAGGAAGGAAGGAAGGAAGGAAGGAAAAGAAAGAAAAAAGCATACATACCACATAGCTTGGACAGGTCTGTGGATATTTTAATATATACATATTTCATATATTAAATATATTTATAAATTATATTAAATATGATATATGCCTATACATTATATTAAATTATGTGTTGTATATTAAATTATATATTATAATTATATTAAATATAATATATGCACATATACACATACATATATGTATGTGTGTGCACCCACACATTGCATAGGTTTGAGCAAAATAGCCTAGAAAGATCACTGGGCACTGGAAAGCTTATGCATAGCAGTGACTTGACTCACCCAACCCTCCTAAAGTGAAACTCACAGTCATTGTTGAGTAGGGAAAATAAACACTACACAAGGGTAAGTGTAGCTAAGTGGAAATACTTGTTACCATAACACATAGGGTTTCACAAATACCTCCAATTTAAGGACCAGCAGTCTGTTTAGCTGAGGCAGATCAGGATTGGGAGGTTGGGGGAAGGAGAACTGGCCCAACCCCTCCCACCATACCGAGCAGCAGTTACAACAAAAAACAAGTCTATGTTGCATTATGGGAGTCCGTCTAAGAAAAGCGAGAATTCATCAAGGTAAGAAACAACACCATAGTTTAATTATGAGTCCTTTAATGTCTTTTCATAATCAGTTAATAAATACCTTAACAATAAAACTGAATTTAAGCTTTTAATAGGCTGAGCTGGCTAGAACCTAAACAAAGGCATTAGCAGCTTGAGGCATTGTGCAATAACCCTACACTGCCTGGTGCCAGGAGAAACAAAGCATTTCAAGTACATTTTTTTGTACCTCACACTAATAAACGCTTGTAATATTCCCCAATTTCTGGAGTGTAAGACGCAGATCTTATTTATCACAGTATGTGACACATCTGGCACATGGATCAGGAAACAACTGTTTTACTTCATTTCTGTCATCACCTTCCAACAGATTTCTTTCACATTCCAATTTGGATGGGAGGACTTGGACTTTCTCTCCATAAGTTCTCCATTAACAGTTTCACAGGAGAGAGAGGGAGAAAGAGGGAGAGGAAGAGAGGGAAAGAGAAAGGG
>JAQQSU010015249.1:0-11220 GCA_028627135.1 Pseudochirops cupreus
GTGATGAGGGAGGAAGAGAAAGAATCTAGAATTTAAAGTTCTATAATCAAATGTTAAAATATATATATATACTATTATTATTATTATTATTATTATTATTATTATTAACTACATCCAACTGGAACTTGAGATACACAGGCACTGTGGTAGGGAGATCCATCCTGCCCTACCAGAAAGTCAGAGGGGTGAGGGGGGAAGACATAGGAGAAAATAGATTGGGGGAGGGGTCATACAAGGGGATGGCTGTTTTGGGGTGGTGGGTAGCGGAAAGATGGGGAGAAAATCTGTAACTCAAAATTTTGTGGAAATGAATGATGTAAACTAAAATTTAAAAAATTTAATTTAATTTAAAAAATAAAATAAAATAAAATAGAATGCAACTACATGGTAAGATATGGAAAAAATGAAAAATTCAGAGAAGCACAGAAAGATTTAAATACACTAATGCAAAGTTAGTATGGAGAAACAGAAAAGCAGTAACACAATGACCACAGAAATTTAAACATCAAGGGAAAAATTAACACTGTATAATTATAATGACCAAATTTGACCCTGGGGAAGAGTTGAAAAAAAAAATTGCATCTCCTTTCAATCTCTGAAGACATGGGAGACTATGGATATGAAGAAATGTATATATTAGCAGATGTGACTGATATGCTGATTGGTTTTAATGCACTCCATTTCTCTTTATTTAAAAAAATTTTTTTTTCTTATGATAGGTTGGATCAGTAACACTAGCATTGTCTCCAATGGGAATAGTAGGCATCTCATGTAACTTCAGGATCAGGATGATGATGTTTATGTTGATGATGCTGCTGCTGCTGCTGCTGATGGTGACGATGATGACAACGATGATGTGTCATCATCATTACCATCTAGCAGTTACCTAATCCTTACTATGTGCCAGGAACTGTGCTATGTACTAGAGACACAAAGAAAGAGAAACAAACAATCCTTGTCCTCAAAGAACTTACATTCTGACTGGCAAGAAAATATGCCAACAACTATGTATACATATATGCAGTGTGAAGAAGAGAGGTACAAAAACTTTGACCCCTTTACCATCAACTTGGTATCAAAAGAATAAGCTTACGGGGCACGCAGGTGGTGCAGTGAATAGAGCACGGGCCCTGGAATCAGGAGGATCTGAGTTCAAATCTGGCCTCAGACACTTGACGCACTAACCAGCTTTGTGACTTTGGGCAAGTCACTTAATCCCAATTGCCCTCCAAAAAGCAACAAAAAAACAAAACAAAAAAAAAGAATAAGCTTACAAAATTTATTACTGAAGTCAATGCAAATTGCACCACCTGATAAAAAGAAATATACCCAATCATTTGCTTTGTTTTGAATTTTACAAATTATGGAAACATATGAGACATGCATCTAACTTAGTAGACCTCTTGGAAACAGGTATCTCAAAAGACCCACTATGGCACTAAGTGCCTATTAAGTCATTAAGAAACACTTGAGTTTTACTAAATTTATTAATTCTATGTTTTTTTAAAACATTATATATAAACAATAACATAAAGTGCCAAAAATCCTACCTTGAGTTTCTAAACACAGGTGTTCACACAATCCTGTCTTCTCATTTTTCTACCTCAGAAAGGTAGGGGAAGGAAGTGAATTTCATTATCTGGTTTGAAAAGCCTATTGTACTTGCACAGAAGTATCACCATCTTGTGAACTTTTAATACTACCAAAGACCATTTGTGTCACACTGTTAACTAGAACCCTAAAATTCCTTTTATCCCTCTGCCTAAAAATTTATTGTATTTTGTTTTTATTTTATCCTAAACTTAGATTCTTTGAAGAATCTTTGATTTTGAAATACAAAATATTTTTTGAATAAATACCACCCCATTCACCCATCTAACCTATCCCAAACTCCAATGACATTAACTGTTTAGAAAACTAACAGAATCAAAGGGATCATAGAGACCACTGACTGATGAAGGAGCTGGGGCCCAAAGAAGTTAAATAACTTATACAAAGTCACACTTGATAGCAGAGCTTAGACGTGAATCCAGATATATTACTGGAAATCTTGATATATCAAACTCTTTCAAGTCTTGAATTTTGTTGAATGTTGTCATTTGTCCTTCACTCTCAAAGAGAATCAATGACATCACAAAAGTAATGTCTTGACTTGCATGTGAACTGGATTTAAGTGAGGTAGAGCTGGGCAAAGTCATCAGCTTCACTCATTCCCATTACAACTCACTATTGCAGTCATCAAAGTATGGTGGTAAGACAAAAGTCAAGATAACCAGCAATGGCCCAGGATGCCAGCGAATGAAGAATATCAAGGTCAAGGAAAATTGAGAAAAGAATGAACTGAATGCTTCAAAAGACCACAGTTGGAATTTGCTTTTTTAACAGAGAAGAAATATATTTTTCCTAATCTCATTCTCTTTAATCTTCCTTTTCAAATTATACTTAATACTTGCAAACTAAAAATATTTTAATGAAAAATTTCTGCATAATATTTCAGAAAAGTAACTACTACATTCACTTCACAACTGACTTCAAGGAAAAAACAACCATGAATAATCAGCATTATTTAATTTTTCCCATTTTAGCTATGTTGTGAAAGAAAATACACACACACATGCACACACAAAAATAAACAAGAAAAATGAAATTTTTTAAAAAGTAGGTTTCTATATGCATTCAGATTTCAGCAACTCTTTCTCTAGAGGTACACAGTATTTTTTATTATAGGTCCTTCGGAATTATCTTAGATCTTTATACTGCTAATCAGCAATATTTAGAACATTTTAAAAGATTATATATAGACTAGTATGGTGGAAAGAGTACTGGATTTGGAGGCAAAGACCTTGGGTTCAAATGCCCACTTCTTCAATGACTAGCCTGGAGACTTTGTGTAAGCTAATTAACCTCTTTGACCTTTGGGTTTTCCATCTGTAAAGTAAGGGGACTGTACTTGGTGACAACTCCCTACTCACAAAGATCCTTTCTAGCTCTAAATTTATGACCTTACTTTTTGTGATAAAATAGAATAAAACACTGAAAACTCCATCATGAATAAAAAAAAAAATCTGTTTTAGAATGTTTTTCCCTGTTCAAGTGAAGCTATACTTTAATAAAGCTACCTAGCCAAAAATTAGAGCCATCTGATTAATAATTATTGCATAGGATTTTGCAAACAAACATACCAGTTTGTTACATTAACATTGATATTCTAATAGATGTCCAGGCAAAATCTATGGCTAGAACCAAGAAGAACAAATCAGTATAAAAAGGTGACTACTTGGGATGTTATATAAATTGCTTAATTTCTTTCTTTTTTTATTTTTCTCTTTGTATCTTTTGTTCTTTCATTCTTTTTTTTATTTATCTATTTTATCCTTTTTTTAAAAAACATTTTGAGTTCTAAATTCTCTCTTTCCCTCCAGTTCTTTCCTTACCCATTACCCATTAAGAAAGAAAACAATATAATATCAATTATATATTTTTCACTTCTTAAAAAGTTAAAGTTAGCCTTGAAGTGTTCATATACTGCAATTAGTAAATATGACTGGTAGATAATCAGAGAAAATTAAATAAACTGTTTATGAAAATAAGCATGTATAATTACTTTTATAGCTTTGATTCAATTATAAAACTATATAAAACCAAAAATAATTTTTAAAAAATTAATGTCTCAACCATACTGGATTCTGAAGAAATTGCAAAATGGATAGCTGATGAGATTATAGGCAAACATCTGTAGTTGGAGAAGTATTGGTCACAAAGGGTCAACATGGCTTCAAAGACAAATCTTATTTCCTTTTTGAACTGACCTACTAAACCAGTAGGTGAAAAAAAATTCCATGGATATAGTGTTACCAGACTTTAGCAAAGAATTTGATAAAATATCTTATACAACTCTTATAGTCAAGATGACAAGATATGAATCAGACAATAACACAGTTAAATAGATTCAGAACTGGCTAAATAGCTACTCAAAGACTGTTTATTGGTTTGATATCAATAATCCAAAGACCGTTAATGGTCCAATATCAACATAGCAGGAGGTCTTCAGTGAAGTACTCCCAGGGATCTGTGACTGACCTTGTGCTGCTTAACATTTTTCTCAATGACTTATATAAAGGTACAGATGACATGCTCATCAAATTTGCACATGACACATAACTATGTAAGACAGCTAGAAGAATCAGGAACCAAAAGAATCATGATAGGCTAAAAAACTGAGCTGAATTTAATTAAGTTGGAATTCAAAAAAGATATAAATGTAAAGGTTTCCAACTTCACATACATAAGACTGGGAAAGCTCAGAAAGATCGCAGTTGTTTTGAAAAAGATTTAGAGATTTTAATGGATTGCAAGATCAACATGAATCAGTATGATGTGGCAGCCAAAAAAGCTAATGTGATCGTGGGATACATTAAGAGGAGACACAGTTTTCAGGAAAAGTGAGGTGATGCTGTAAATGTACACTTCTCTCTCTTCTCATCAGACCGCTTCTAGAGTTAATGTACTCAGTTCTGAGAGCCATAGTTTAAGAATATCATTGATAAAATGGAAAGTGAACAGAGGAGGGCAATCAGGATGGTTTAGGACCTTGACTTAATGTCATATGAGAATCAACTGAAGAAAGGGGGCATGTATTACCCAGAGAAGAGGAAGACTAGAGAGAATATGATAAATGTTTTCATGTACTTGAAGGGCTGTCAGGTGGAGAAGAGATTACACTTGCCATCTGGCTCCAGAGGGCAGAATCAGGAAAAATGTGTAGAAGCTGCAAAGAGAAAAATTTAGTCTTGATTTCATGAAAAACTTGCTAGCAATTAGAGCAGCCCAAAAGTGAAACAGCCTGCCTCAAGAGATGTCCCCCTACTTGGATATCCTTCATGCAGAGGCTAGGCATCCACTTATCAAGTAGGTATGTTATAGTGGAGATTCCTTTCATGTGTGGATTTGATTAGTTGGCTGATAAATTCCCTTCTAACTCTTAAATTTTGTGATTCTTTTATTCTTCAGAAAAAATATAAAGTTCTTTAAAAGATCCAGGTTGCCATTTTAAAGTAAAAAATGGGAGACAACTAAATCACAGAGTTTCGGAGTTGACAGGGCCCATAAATGTTAATTTGTTCAACCCTCACAACGTTCCCAAGTGTTGTTACTCAGCTAACCAAGAATTCTCCACAAAAAATAGAAAAAACAACCAGCTAAACATAAAACAAATGATTGCTCTAAAAGGAATGAATTTTAGGTGAGAGCTAAAACAGAGTTATCATTTAAAACAGAAAAGAATTTGTTTTTAATTCCTGATTAGAACAAAGATGAGTAATTTGCATGGAGTTGCTTCATCAGTGTCTGCGCTCAAAAAATATTTATCTCTTGAACTGTCTGGGGATGAGTCTCTCTGAATATAGCTAGGATAGTCCTCCAATTACAGACATACATTCTTTCACCAGGCCCAATACTCTTTTGTTTCACCTTTGTGTCATCAGTATCTAGCAAGGTAAGAGGCATATCATATGTGAATTAAACTTTTAGTGTGGGGAAAATTTACCACTGCTCACAACCTGCTAAAATAAGCTTCTAAAACCCAGAGTCAACTTCACAGAATGATATGGCACTGAAAGTAGAATATAAATGTTGAGTTATTAATAAAGCATAGGTATGTTTTTTTAGATAAGCATAGTTATGTGTGTGGAGTAAAGTGGGGAGAAATAAGTATATACAAGGTAGCTGATAAATAAATGTTTATTGAATGATTAACTTCTATACTTAAAGCAAGGCTAGAGGAAGCCATCGCTTGTCTTTGTTTAAGAAGGCACCCTGGAAGAGATGTGAGGATGATTCAATTCAATTGAAAGTAATATGTATTTATTAAGAGCTTACTGTATGCAAGCACTTTTTCTAGGGGACATACAAAGACATCTATACGACACTCATAAAACAATTCATGCATCAGTACATAGTACTGATACTGGTAACTCAAAATTAGAAAAGTAAAGAGAACTTACCTAAAATAACAAAAGAGACAGGCTAAAAAATTCACTCAACTAGTATCTTATTTTTACTCCAAATCACACTTAGAACTTTGATATGTATGTAAAAAGAAAGGAGACTGTGTGCATAATTTGGACAAAATACTGCAGAGATTTAATAACAATCAACTAACACTTGAAGTGAAACTAGTGAGAGTCAAGGGAAGAATAAAACAATACAAAAACATAAAATTAAGTTAATGAAAACCTGGCTTAATGTTAGGCAAAGTATTATAATATAATACAATCATTTATTATGAAAAAATCTCTAAGAAAAGCAACAGAAACACCATTCCTTGAATTATTTTAAAATAGACTAGACCAAGTATCAAAAAAATTATGGGGGCTGACACAGAAATGAACTAGAGACCTTATATATGAAGATATATTAAGAAATAGATATCATGCTGAAATAACTTCAGAATTAGTGAAATTATTAACTAGTAATAAAAGCAAAATAACCTTAAGGTACTCTGCTCCACTATCATAAATGTATTCTCAAAATATCTTCCTAAATAACTGTCAAACAGCATCAAAACAGAAATCAAAAATATGATCATCTTTAAGAAATTTATGTTTAATCTGATCTTTTAAAATTTTCTGTTGCTACTTAAAAGGTTTACTGAAAATATCTGAAGTAGAGTTTTATATAGAAATAATTCAATGGTTGTCGAAAATACTATAATAAAAAAGTAGACAGGATAATGCTTATCTTCAGTTTTTATTTTACTCCTTTTCTTACTTATGTATGTTAACAAAAACCCTCAAATGATTTAGACAAAAGCTTTTAGCTCAACACATAATTGCAACAAAATTACAATAATTGTACCAATTAAAATAATCCTGAATGAACAGTATGTCATCTTAATGTTCCAATGGTTTATAGAAGGATCTACTTAATTAGCTGAAATTGCTTTCCAGTGTTAGTATCAAATGTCATTTGTTAAAAGTTGAACAATTTAGAAAATAATTTAACAAAGCAATTTTACCAAACACCAAGAACCAACATTTTCTTTTTCAGCTGCATAAAGCAAGCAGATGTGTCATCAAATTGCTATAAAAATAAATGAAGCTTTTTATGGGAAAAAAATAAATTTTACTACTAGTGCTAAAAAATACTATTTTCTGATTGTTTCACTAAATCAGATTTCCTTAATAATCAAAGGAATGTATGCCAGTAATATCCTACTGATACTTCAGCCTATAAATGCATCATTTTTCATATTCAAGTGACAGAAATAAAAGTATTCAACTACTATTTAACTAGAAACAGAAATGATATCATTCTAATTTAAATATAATAGGATAACCAAGTTATCATCTAAGATTTCATTGTTACAAACACATTTTAGTGTGTTTACTATATTATGTCATTTCTTTATTATTAGTCCAAAAAGGCTAAGTGGTTGATTGTATTTCTTACTAGAAAAGCTTTATCACAATCTCTATAAATAAAACATAAAGTACTCTTCAATTGATTGTCTTTCAAGAAGCCCACAAAGTCTTGACATGAAAAAATTTTAATACTTCACAACATTTTTTAGGTTAAATGCTCTGCTGAAAGATAAGTAATTAAGCACCTTGATCAAATACAAGAAAAAACATACCAAAAATTAGCCATTTGGTACAAATAAGATTTTTAAAATTATTTGCAACATTTCTGCCTTTTTTTTAAAGACTATTTTATACCCCAATCAGACTATGAGTTCCTCAAGATGACTGCAGGATGTCATTTTTCTTTGTATCTTTCTCCCTCCCCATGACACTCTACATTTACATCCTTAAACATATGTACAACAAAGTTAGGTACTCTTAGGTACACAAAAGTGTTCAGTAAAAGACCTGTTGGATGAAAAAATAATAAACAAATATAAAAAATTCAAGAATAAACTCGTGTCTCTATCATATTCTTAGTTCATTTGCTTAAAGCAAATAACATATAAAGCTTAAGCACAGCAAGCTATATTCAGAGAACACTACATAATAAACAACATAAGTTTACAGTTAAAAGAGACTTCTTCCAGGTCAGGCCTAACAGACCAGGCCAGTAGTTCTGACTCACTGACACTGAGCCACTCCAACCATAACATATTTAATAAGGAGTTTATTCAACCACAAAATCAATAAGGATACAATATTGACTTAGGTGTAAGTGGCTCCCTTCTGCTTCAACATCTGTCATGGTGGCAACATCTACTCAGAGAGGTATATTGACTCACAAGGCAGTAGAATTCAGGGAAGCCTGAGGAGACTCCTCATAAGCTGGGCTTTTAAATATCTCAAGCAGCCAGGAAGCCATACCATTTCATTATGAACATATATATGCTCAAGCTCTAATCCCTCAGACCAATCAAATCATGAAGACAGCCTCCTCACCCCTTTAAAGAAAAACCAACCCAATCTTCACAAAACAGATACCACTGATACCACAAGACCTCAAAATCCACTTACCCACATCCAAAAGGAATCTGAACTATAACTAACATACCAAACAAATGGTCACCCAAACCAAATACCTCTAATGGTGGCAGGGGGGGGGGGGAATTACTACTTCCTAAAGGCATATCATTCCATTTTTTGACTGCTCTAATTATAATGACTTTTTTCCTGATATCAAACCTAAAGTTATCTCCTTTCAGTTCTTACCCACTAATCTTGGTTGTTACCTCTGAGCCCAAACAGATAAAGTCTAGCTTCTCCCTCATGACAAACCTCCAAATATTTGACCATGGCTTAAAGAGATTAAGTCACTCTCCTTCCTCTGTGCCTTTGCACATGTCTCCTCTTCTCTAGTTGAAGTATCCCTAATTACATCAACCTATCTTCATATGAGATGGATTCAATGCCCTTCATCTGACCTCAGATCAGAGCATACTTCATATACCATTTAACTGTCTACCTGGGCAATTATTTGTCATCCAGCCAACCAATGTACTCTCTATACTACTACACCTCCAAAGACGAAGCCTTGGGAAACTTCACCCACAAAACTGAAATTACCATCTTGGAGATGACTGGTGAATAAATACAAACTCCCACAGTCCACTATATCTATCTAGTCTCAGAATAGCTCATGCTTCATGTCTTCTTCAGCCAGCCAGTCCAGCCATCAGACTTGGTTTATGCCCCACTGCTGAACCCAACTTGCTTTCTAACTTTTGCTCTGAGAATACCACTCAAACCAATACTACTCCTGATTATGGAAAGGGCATGTAACTCCTCTAATTATCCACTTACCATCTTTATGACTTCCCAGATGAATAGCTTTATAGAGGAGGCACTAATGTGAAATAAGTCTAGTTTTTAATAAGAGTTTGTTTTATTTTATTCTGCTTTATCCCAGAATCAAATGGGAAGCCACTGAAAACTTCTCAACAAGAGAAGTGACATGGTCAAGGCTATGCTTTAAGAAAATTATTTTGGTCAGATGGCAGAGTAAAAACAGGACCTCTGAGCAGCTCTGACACCCATCACTTCCAATACACATAAAAAATTGACTCTAAACAAATTTTAGAGCTACAGAACCCACAAAGTGACAAAGAGAAACAAATCTCCTGCTGAAGGCAGCCTGGCAGGCCGACAGGAAGGGTCTATAGCACTGGGCTAGGAGCCAACCACAGTCCCATGGAAGCCACGCAGTTCTGGCATGGGGCAGACTTCAAGAGAGTGAATCACCAGCAGCTGTGGTGGTTTCCAGACTTCTCAATCCATATGCCAAAAAGAAAGTAAAAGGTCACTGTGAAACTCTGTTGGAACTGGGTAGAGAAGAATGGGGTCCAGCCCCTGCACCCAGGGCAAGAAGTGGTGGTGGCGCAGTGGCTGCAGATCATAGGAGGACCAAACGATCATTCAGAGGGTAATCACTCATGCTTTAACCTGCTTGGATCTGTACTACGGTCCTGGGTGGTGGTCCTGGGGTATGTGGCCAGTATGCCAGAGCTAGTGGGAGCTACAGAGAGTGTGCCCAACTAATAGCTCCAGCAGCTGCAAAAACCCCAGAGATTTGGGACATAGCTCTCTGCAATCTAGAAGCAGAGTTCTACTGTGGCAAAGAGCTCAAAAGTCAAGTAATTGGCTGGCAATATGAGCAAGCAGAGGAAGCACAAACAGACCATAGAATCCTTTTTGGGGGACAAGAAGGATCAAAGCATGGAATGGGAGGAAGACCATGAAGTCAGAACTCGAACTTCATCAAAAGCTTCCAAGAAAAATATGAATTGGTCACAGGCCATGGAGGAGCTCAAGAAGGATTTTGAAAACCAAATAAGAGAAGTAGTGGGAAAACTGGTAAGAGGAATGAGAATGATACAAGAAAATCATGAAAAGCAAGTCAACAGCCTCCTAAAAGAGACCCAAAAAAAAATACTGAAGAAAACAACACCTTAAAAAATAGACTAACTCAAATGGCAAAAGAGGCCCAAAAAGCCAATGAGGAGAAGAATGCCTGAAAAAAGCCGAATTTTCTAGATGGAAAAGGAATTCCAAAAACTCACTTAAGAGAATGATTCCTTCAAAATTAGATTGGAGCAAATGGAAGCTAATGACTTTATGAGAAATCAAGATACTATAAAACAGATCCGAACAAATGAAAAAATGTAAGGCAATGTGAAATATCTCACTGAAAAAACCACTGACCTGGAAAATAGATCCAGGAGAAATAATTTAAAAATTATTGGACTACCTGAAAGCCATGATAAAAAAATAAAGAGCCTAGACAACATCTTTCAAGAAATTATCAAGCAAAATTATCCCAATATTCTAGAACCAGAGGGCAAAATAGAAATAGAAAGAATTCACCAATCAACTCTTGAAAAAGATCCCAAAAAGAAAACTCCTAGGAATATTATAGCTAAATTCCAGAGTTCCCAGGTCAAGGAGAAAATACTGCAAGTAGTTAGCAAGAAACAATTTGAGAATTGTGGAAACACAATCAGGATAACACAAGACCTAGCAGCTTCTACATTAAGGGATCCAAGGGCTTGGAATATGATATTCTGGAGTTCAAAGGAGCTAGGATTAAAACCAAGAATCACCTACTCAGCAAAACTGAGAATAATGCTACAGGGGAAAATATGGTCATTCAATGAAATAGAGGATTTTCAAGCATTCTTGATGAAAAAACCAGAGCTTAATGGAAAATGACTTTCAAATACAAGAAGCAAGAGAAGCATGAGAAGGTAAACAGGAAAAAGAA
>JAQQSU010001525.1:0-14968 GCA_028627135.1 Pseudochirops cupreus
GATACACAGGCACTGCAGTTGGGAGATCCATTCTGCCCTACCAAAAAGTGACATAGGAGAGAATAGACTGGGGGAGGGGGGAAACACTGCAATGGCTGTTTTGGGGGGGTGGGCGGGGGAAAGACGGGGAGAAAATATGTAACTCAAAAAAAAATTTAATAAAAATAAATTCAAAAAAAAGTACTTTTACTGCATCCCCCCCCCAAAAAAAGAATTAAGTTGTAATAATAAAATAATAGTAACAATTGATCATGAAAGCATAATCAATTATTATGTTATAGTAGTAGTACTTACCTCACAGGGTGAGAATTAAATGAAAGATGTACATAAAGTACCTTGCAAAAGTTATGTGTGTGTGTGCGTGTGTGTGTGTGTGTGTGTGTGTGTGAGTATGCTATATGTTATCTCTATTATAGAGCTGTAAAAATAAACTTCTAGTGAATAGTCTGACTGTGCTACTCCTCTGATCAAACATTCAGTGACTTCTATAGGATAAAATACAAAATCTTTTTTTCTCTTTTTAAAAAAAGTAATATATTTTTTAAACATTTGATTTTACAACTCTGAATTCCACATTCTTTTCCTTCCTTCATCGTCACCCACTCTTACAGGGAAGATAAGCAATTCAATATAGGTCCTGCATGTGTAGTTATGCAAAACATCTCCATAGTGGATATATTGTGAAAGACAGATTGTATTTCCTTCCATCTTATCCTGCCCCCCACTTGTTCTGTTCTCTACTTTGACACTCTCTCTTTTCAAAAGTGTATGCTTCTAACAACCCTCCTCCCCCAAGCTGCCCTCCCCTCCATCATCCCCCCTCTCATTCCCTTCCCCCCTACTCTGCTGTAGGGCAAGATACCCAATTTAGTGTGTATGTCATTCCCTCCCAAAGCCAAATTCAATGAGAATAAGGTTGACCCATTCCCTTTTGCCTTCCTGTTCTTCCCATCTGTAACAGTTATCCCTTGCCTCTTCTATAAGAGATAATTTACCCCATTCTGTCTCTCCCCATCTCCTCTCATTATATTCCTCTCTCACCTCTCTATTTCACCTTTTAAATACCATCCCTTCTTATTCAAATGATCCTGTGCCTTCTGTCTATGTATATTTGTACACATATATACACACACTCACATATGTATTCATATGCATATATTCCCTCCTATGTAGGCATATATATGTATGTATATATATATATATGTATATACATAAACATATATGTATATATACATTTATATTCCCTTCAACTATCCTCATACTGAGAAAAGTTTCATAAGTTACAATTATCATTTTTCCATGTTGGCATGTAAATAGTTCAACTTTGATAAGTTCTTTATGATTTCTTTTCCCTGTTTAGCTTCTCATGCTTTTCTCGCTTCTTGTATTTGAATGTCAAATTTTCTATTCAACTCTGGTTTTTCCATCAAGAATGCTTGAAAGTCCTCCACCTCACTGAATGACCACATTTTCCCCTGAAAGATTATACTCAGTTTTGTTGGGTAGGTGATTCTTGGTTTTAATCCTAGTTCCTTTGACATTCGGAATATCATATTCCAAGCCTCTAATCCCTCAGTGTAGAAGCTGCTAGATCCTGTGTTATCCTGATTTTATTTCCACAATATTCAAATTGTTTCTTCTTGGCCGCTTGTAATATTTTCTCCTTTATCTGGGAACTCTGGAACCTAGCTATAATATTCCTAGGAGTTTTCTTTTTGGGATCTTTTTCAAGAGGTGATCAGTGAATTCTTTCAATTTCTGTTTTGCCCTCTGGTTCTAAAATATTAGGGCAATTTTCCTTGAGAATTTATTTCTTGAAGGATGTTTTCTATGTCATTTTTTTTTGATCATGGCTTTCAGGTAGTCCAATAGTTTTTAAATTATCTCTCTCTATTTTCCAGGTCAGTGGTTTTTCCAATGAGATAGTTCACATTCCCTTATATTTTTTCATTTGTTTGGATCTGTTTAATAGTATCTTGATTTCTCATAAAGTCATTAGCTTCCATTTGCTCCAGTCTAATTCTGAAGGAATTAGTCTCTTCAGTGAGCTTTTGAAATTGTTTTTCCACATGGCAAATTTAGATTTTTAAGGCATTCTTCTCATTGGCTTTTTGGGCCTCTTTTGCCATTTGAGTTACTGCATGTGTATTTTTTAAGGTGTTATTTTCTTCAGTCAAGTTGCTGACTCCCTTTTCAAGATTTTCTTGCATCATTCTCATTTCTCTACCCAATTTTTCCTCCACTTCTCTTACTTGATTTTCAAAATCCTTCTTGAGTTCCTCCATGGCCTGTAAGCAGTTCATATTTTTCTTGGAAGCTTTTGATGTAGGAGTTCTGACTTTGTTGTCTTCCTCCTGTTCCATGCTTTGATATTTTTTGTCCCCAAAAGAGGAATCTAAAGTTGAGTTGCTGTGCTTGCTTTGCTTCCTTTGCTTGCCCATGTTGCCACTCAATTACTTGACTTTTGAGCTCTTTGCCACAGTAGAACTCTGCTTCCAGAGGGGAGAGATTTGTCCCAAATCACTGTGGTTTTCACAGTTGCCAGAGCTATTAGGAGGGCACTGTCTTATCTCTGCAGCCCCCACAAATTCTGACTCACTGGTCACACACCTCAAGACCACCACCCAAGACCATGATCCAGATCCAGGCAGGTTAAAGCAGGAGTGATTTCCTTCTGAATTTTCACTTGGCCCTCCTACAACATGCAGGCCAGGAACTCTGAATCAGCCATGTGGGGGTGGCATCAGGGCCACAGCACCTCCACCACTTCTAGCTCGGGGGGTGGGGCCAGGGGCCAGAATCCCTGCTCCTTCCTCCCCAGTTCCAACAGAGTTCTAGACTGACCTCTCACTTTTTCTTTGGCATTTATGGGTTGATAATTCTGGAAACTGCCACAGGTGCTGGGGATCCACTCTCCTGAAGTCTGTTCCAGCTGCTGCTGGTCAGGGCTGCCTGGGGGGCAAAAACCACTGGCTCACATGGGGCTGGGCTGGCCTCCCAGAGCCCTGCAATGAACCCTTCCTGTCTGCCTGCTGGGCTGCCTTCAGCAGGAAATTTGTTTCTCTCTGTTACTTTGTGGGTTCTGTAGCTCTGAGATTTGTTTAGAGTCATATTTTCTAGGTATTTGAGGTGGTTATGAGGGGAGCCACGGAGTTTTCCTGCTTCTACACCGCCATCTTGGCTCTGCCCCTAGACTAAAAATACAAAATCTTAACCTGCTAATCAAAGGTTCCTGAAATTTGTCTCAAGCCTAGCTTTCCATACAAAGCAATCAGTCAATGACATTTATAAAGTTCTTCTATATGGCAGCTATTGTGTCAAGCTTTTCAGGATAAAAAGATAAAAATTAAATACCTTTATTATGGACTACTTCCCTTAAAAGATTCTACCTTCCATTCAGAACGTGTGACCCATTGTTTGTACATTTCATCCTAACCATTTCTTTGATATGTGCTTTTTGTGTCCATCCCCCATGCCTACTATGACCTTCATTCACATCTCTGACTATTGAAATATTTCTCTTCCTTTTACATTCCAACTCAGGAGTAACCTCTTTTATACCTCAGTTTCCTCTCCTATAGAAGAAGCAGTGTGGACTGGACAATCTGTAAACTCACTTTCATTTCTAGTATTTTATGAAACCAGTAGACTTGCTATTACTCCTATCTGGCCAGAGCCTTTTAAGTAAACAGAGCTATGACCTCCTCATTTCTCATTACTTTAGGTCCTAACGTTTAGGAAGAAGTAGAAGCTACTACGTTACCCACTTTATGCTCAGGATTTTGAAGACCTGTTCACAGAGTATTGATTGTTTTCTCCACCAATCAGGAGAGTCTTTTGCAAATGCTCAGGCTTGAGTCTCATGCTATAAGAAGAAGTAATCATTAAAACAACAGCATCAACAACAAACAACACGAAAACTGGCATTGATATTCATAATGGCAATGACACTGGATAAAAAGTAGAAAAACAGATCTGTAGGATAGATTAATTAAGAAACTATAATAATAACAACAATAATAAAACAACTTACATTTACATGTGTGTTGAAAGTTTGCAAAGTATTTATGACTGTTCTCGATTGATGCTCACAATAATGTTGAGGCAGCTGTTGTTAATGCTGTTTTACAAATGAGGAGGCGATTCCAAGAAAGGTTAAGGGATTTGCCCAAGACTACACAGATAATGAGTGTCTGAGGCAGATCATAAACCCAGCTCTAGCTGACTCCCGGTAGAACACTCTATTTAGTACACTATGCCATGCTATCTCTTTCCACAAAGTAATCCAGGAGCATATCAACACAGAAAATCAGTGTTCATTAAATCCAAGAAACCTGGAAAGCAGATTGGCAGAAAACAGATTTAGACTACCATTTTATACTATATACCACAATTAATTCCAAATGGCTAAACATCATAAATGTAAAGGACCCCATCATAAAAGAATTAAAGAGAGAAGTTTATTTCTTCTGTAGTTGTGTACAGAGGTGTAATGGTAATTAATTTAGCATGTGCTTAGCCCTTAGTAACTAAGGGCAAAGTACAGAAGGTGTGAACACTGTCTCCTGTTGCTGACATAACAGCAACAGGAGGGGTTGGCTAAGACAGGAAGCCAGTGTGTGTGTGTGTGTGTGTGTGTGTGTGTGTGTGTGTGTGTGTGTGTGTGTGTGTGTATTTAAGAAGAGCTCCAGAGAAGAGACAGAGAATCAAGAATTTTCCTCCTGGTGACTCCTGGTGGAGGGAGCAGAATTTTCACAGCATCTGGAAGCTGGGCTGCTGGACTGAGAACTAGTTGGAGTTTTCTTTGAGACCAGAATCTGGTGAAAGCTGAAGTTGCTGCCAAGGAGGCCACCTGGAAGGCCTCCTGGAAGGCTGAGATTTCTTATGGGTCCTAGGGCCAGCTGAACTGCTGGAGGACTGAAGTTCACAAGGTCCAGCACATCTCAAAACCTTCACAACTTCTGTTGCCAGAAACTCAAGGATCAACCAAGCCACAAACAAATAAAGTCTTTTCCTGGTCATGCTTCTTCAGTCCTCCAGCAGTTCAGCTGGCTCTGGGACCCAGAAGAAATCTCAGCCTTCCAGGTGGCCTCCTCAGCAGCCACTTCAGTCTTTGCCAGATTCTGGCCTCATAGAAAACTCCAACTCAGTTCTCAGTCTAGCAGCCCAGCTTCCAGAGGCTGTGAAAATTCTGCTCCCTCCACCAGGAGCCACTAGGAGGAAAATTCTTGATTCTCTCTGTCTTTCCTCTGGAGCTCTTCTTAAATGCACACACACACACACACACACACACACACACACACACACACACATACTCATTGGCTTCCTGTCTCAGCTAACCCCTTCCTGTTATGTCAGCAACAGGAGACAGAGTTCATACCTTCTGTTCTTAGCTAAGGGCTAAGTACCTGCTAAATTAATTACCATTACAAGGGGAAGCATTAAGAATCACATCAGATTATAAAAGACAAAATTGGAAATTCAACTATATAAAATTTTTAAAGTTTTGCACAAACAAAATCTGTTTAGTTCAAATTATAAGAAAAGATCTTTCCTGTGGAAATTTGCATTGAATATGTCTAAAAACATCTGATATCCAGAGTATATAAGATTAATAGCCGCTCCTCAAAAGACAAGTGGTCAAAGCATATTAATAGTTTTCAAAAGAAGAAATGCAAAATGTCAACAACTACTTTTTTAAAATCTCAAATAAACATCATAGTTGTGCAAATTAAAACAAGTCTGAAGTATTCCTTAATACCCCCCAAATTGACAAAGAAAGGAAAAACTCAATGTTTGTACACTTATGGGAAGATAATACATGCTAATTCACTAATCTTGAGACTGTAAATCTAGCCATTTTTGAAAATAATTGGAATTTTGCAAAAAAGATTAGGAAATTGCTCATACCCTCTTAATCTGAGATTCAATTCCTGGATTTAAAAGCATACAGAAAATCTGCATGCCCTAAAATAATCATATCATGTTTATTTGCATTTAAAAATATATATAAATAAAGTACATAACCAATAATTTAAGAATTGTCATAGAAATTATGTATGAACATAATTGTTCCATTATAAATATGAATATGAAAAATTCTGAGGAATGGGCAGATTTATATGAAATTAAGTAGAATAAAAAAAGTAGAAGGGGCTTTGAAAATATTTTTTCTGTTATGACATGAAAATGAAGTATTTTAAAATAAAATGGTATTCAAATTTTGCTATATTTTCATGACAAAGAACAAGTTGAGAAGCTTATATTTTTCAGTTATATTTTCCCTGCTAAATGAATTAGATTTGAGTCTCTAAAGCACTATGACTGCAGTTTTAAATTTGTGTAATAAAATGAATACAATTAAGAAAAAGTTAAAAATTTGGTGGAAGTACACACAAAAGAATAATTATGAAATGCTCTTCTCATTTTCTGAATTCTCAAAATCATCAGAATTGAATAAGAGAAACATCATCAGCATTCTTTGTGAACACTTGGAAGCAATTTTGGTAATCCTGGATGTGGACCATCCGCAAGTAGAAGCAGCATTGATAAAATTTGTGGACTATTATCACATTTATGCATCTCCCAAACAGTCATCACAGAGATGTGAAATGAGCAGAACTGAAACTGAATTTTTTCCACCTGAGGGAAGCTCAAGTAGTTGGGAGTCAGGGCAAAGTGGGACAGGGCACTACCCAGTGGTGATAGCTAAGGATGAAGTGAGGGCAGGACACTTTAAGATGTAGTAAATGTATACTAGCCTTGAAATCAGGGAGCCTGGCATTCAAATCCTGCCTTAGATACAAATTATATGACCCTGGGCAATTGACATTCTTTGCTTCAGTTTCCTCATCTGTAAAATAACCTGCAGAAGGAAATGGCAAACCACTCCAGTATCTTTGCCAAGAAAACTCCAAATGGGGTCATGAAGAGTCAGACACAACTGAAAATAACTAAACCACAACAGCTAAATAATTTAAGTTGGTAACTGCTAATGTTGCGTAAGTCCCTCAGTTTATAGATGGGGAAAGTGAGACCTAGATCAAAGAAGCAATTTGCTAGGGTTGTCCAATCAGTGGCTGAACTCGTACTAGAACTCAGACATTTTGGCTCCTAATTTGGTTTTTCCCAACAACACCATGAGAAAGAGAAGTAGGAAGGTGCTCAAAATGAAACTGAACCTTAAATTTTTAGTGTAAGTATTTGCCCCTTGGACTGCAAACAAATCTGTACTAAATGTATTGGCTAGGAGTACCAGCAGAGGAAGTGGCCTGCATTTCCCACTCAAAGATTTAATTGGATTAATTAATTCCTCTTTTAAAATGCAAATACTTCTTAAACAGTTCAATCTTATAATTTATTTAAACTTTAGTGTTAATGCCTTTAATCAGATAATCAAATCAACAACCACACCTAACTGGGATGGAGGGTAGGGCTGCCTTCAGGCAGTTTCAAGTTTTGACCCAACAAAATATTTTACCAAGACTCTAGCAAAAATGGATCTGAATGAATTTTCTCTTCCAATCCCTGCCCTACTTCTGACACAGCTTTTTAAAGGTGTATCGTTGTTTGTCCTTCATTCTTTGAAGAGGACCATGATGCCTCGACTGGCAAGTGAATTGGATTTAAGTGAGGGAAGGCTGAGCAAAGTCACCAGACTCACTTTCTCCTCCGGAGTCAACTGGGTCCAGCGGCATCGTCATAGCTTGCACTCATATCATGCTTTAAGACTTGTGAAATGCTTTATACCTATTACCTCCTTTGAGCCTTACAACAACTGAATAAGTTAGGCACTATTATTAGCCCCATTTTGCAGATGAGAAAAACTGAAGCTGAAAAAAGATGGAAAACTTGACCAGCATTACACAGCTAACTAAGTACCTGAGGCAGAATTGGCACTAAGGTAAATTGGGTACTTTATCCATTGTGTCTCCTAAATAAGTATAACACAAAACATTTCACATGTACACATGTATACATATATGCATATAAACAATACACATATGTATGTTTATGCATTATATATGTCTATGTACACACATAAGTAGTGTGCATATACACACACTAGAAATATGCATACATACATATTTATGCATATATATGCATGCATGTATGTGTATATATACATGTATATACACACACACCCTCTAATACTTTTATATTTGGATTATGGTATGTAAGTTATAACATAAGGGTTACTTTACATATTAATATATATTATAGAAAGCAGTGTGGTATAGTGTGAAGGCTGGCCTTGGAATTAGGAAGACCTGGACAAACACAACCTGTGAATACACCAAACTGCCTGAATGGGGACCCACCTAGTAGGGTAACAGCTTGTCCTCTCTCTCTCTCCCTCTCTCTCTCATTCTCCCTCTCCTCTCCAAAGGAAGGTAAATTTTGATGTCCAGAAACTGCCCACTTGACTTGGGGTTTACTGGCTAGATTTCTTTTCTTTCTTTCTTTCTTTCTTTCTTTCTTTCTTTCTTTCTTTCTTTCTTTCTTTCCTTCCTTCCTTCCTTCTTTCTTTCTCTCTCTGTCTTTCCATCTTTCTTTCTTTTTTTCCTTCTTCATTCCTCCCTCCTTCCTTCCCTCCCTCCCTCTCTCCCTCCGTCCCTCCCTCCCTTCCATCCTTCCTTCCTTTCTTTCTTTCTTTCTTTTTTTCATAAAACCTTAAACCTAGCTCACTCTGAAGCTCATAGATTGCACCACAATAGATTCCTGCCCAAGCTCCGCTTAATGGCTGTATTTTGGGCCCTCCTGGCTTACAGTGAATGTCATGGTAACCATTTCTCTTTGGAATAGCAACCCTGAGGGTCTTCCCCTACCAGTTTGATTTTTTTCTTCTTTTTTCTAATTAAAGGGGCCATTCCTTGACCAGCTTCTTAAAGAGGCCCATTCACTGAATGGGCATTGCCTTATTCTAAGTGAGCCCCCAAAAAGGCCTTAGCCTACAAGGTCTAAGATCTCCCACTGCATCCTGGGTCATCTCCAGTCATTCTGATGAATATCTGGTCACCAGATCCAGATGGCTCTGGAGGAGAGAGTGATGCTGGTGACCTTGCGTAGTCTTCCCTCACTCAAACCAAAGTCAACTGCAAGTCATGTCATCATTTCCTTGATGCCATGGTCCTCTTCAAAAATGAAGGACAAACACAATAAACCTATATTAGCTTTGTGACCCTGGGAAAGTCACTCAATCTCTAAGTGCTTCCCGGGAAATGCTCTAAAATCATAAATCAGAAGAGCGTCGGGCACACAGTTAATCCTTAATTAATCTGTTGATGGATTGATGAACTATTGATCTGGGGAACTCCAGAAGTTCTTTATCCTAAGAAAATCAAAGTTTGACTATAAAATGTACCTCTGGCACTCATTTTCTATCATCAGACAACCAAACTTTCCCTGCACATTACATTAACTTATACCTCCCATCGACAACGTAGTTGGTTTCCTCTGTTTCTCCCTCCTTTTTCCACATGTGTTTCACCCTGAAGGTTAGTTCTCTTCCCAGTCCTTTTATACATTTATCATCTTTACCACTTCTGGGATGAGGATGAGGGTGGAAATAGAGGCCAACATAACAACTAGCTTAAAATATTTGAAGGGCTATGACATGGAAGAGGGAGTAGACATATCCTAGTGGGTATAATTGACAGGATGATATTATTTTTTGGCCCTAAATAAAGGGAAGGATATCAAACCAATGTTAGCTGTTCAGCAATGAAAGAGACTGCCCAGTAGAATATAAGTTCCTGCAGGGGAGGAATCTTCATGCATTCTTATTTCCTAGTATAGTATTTTTGTATGAATAAGGACTTTGCTAAACATTTAATAAGTATTTGCTGAATTTAATTAAATTGTGTAATAGTGGTTAGCCTTATCATCAAAAATGTTGAAGCAGTATCTGAATTATGATCTCACAGTAACCATATCAATGAACCTTTGAGGAATAGTAGAAAGGGGATTTCTGCCCTATTTTGGAGGCCAGGCTAAATGACTTCTAAGATCCTTTTCAAGGTGGCACAATGGAAAGAATGGTGACTCAGAGTTCAGAGGATATGTTCTAATCCCACTATTGATATAAAAATGAAGGGATTATACAAAATGACCTCTGAGCTCCCTTCCAGCTCTAAATCTATGATTCTATAGTAATGATAATAGCTAATATGTATAGTTCTTTAAGGACTGCAAATCATGTTGTATATTTATATTATATATAGATAATTTATATTATATTATATATTGTAATTTATCTAATTATCTATATTTTATTATATATAAATATTATATACTTACATATATTGATCCTCATAACAGCTCTGTGATACAGGTGCTATTATTGTCCCCATTTTACAGATGAGAAAACAGAGGTTAAATGACTTGCCTAGAGTCATAGAGCCACTAAGTGTTTAGGGAGGTTTACAAATCTGTGCCTCCCTGATTCCAAATCTAAATCCAAATTCTTAATTTTCAAATTTGTTTCTGCATCAAATTGTCTTTCCTTATATCCACCAAATAATGAACACTGAGAATCCTAACCCACTCAACTTCTCCCTTTATATCATCAGAACTACTGTCTCCAATTTTGTTCCCTATTCTTATGACTTTTCACTTGCTTTTATGAAGTCTTCCTATATCTTTGCTGGTAAGCTTTTGATTCATTTTAGTCACTCACTTGCCTTTAATTCAATTCAACAATTGTTAAGTGTCTACTCTGTTTGTGCAAGAGACTTTGCAGTACATACAAAGATACAAAAACCGCAACAACAATTTTTTCTTTCAAGGTTGTTACATTTCCATAGGTGGTGCTGGTAATGATAAAAGTGATATATGGGACCAGGTAGTATGTTGGTGATGTTATGTATTTGCGTCTAACTCTAAATGACCCCATTTGTGGGTTTTCTTGGCAAAGATACTAGAGTAGTTCACCATTTCCTTCTCCAGCTCGTTTTACAGATGGGGAACTGGGACAAACAGGGTTAAGTCCCTTGTCCAGGGTCACACAGATAGTAAGTGTCTGAAACCAGATTTGAATTCAAGAAGAGTCTTCCTGTTCCAAGCCCAGTACTCTATTCACTCTACCACCTGACTGCCCCACTCAGATAGTATAAAATAAGAAAAATAAGTAAGGAGAGATAAATTTCAGCAGAGAGAATCAGGGAATGTGTCATGTATTAAGGTTTCTCTTATATGGATTTTTTTTTGGAGGAGGGAAGGAAGGCAAAGCAATTGGGATTAAGTGACTTGCCCAAGGTCACACAGCTAGTAAGTCTGTCAAGTGTCAGAGGCCAGATTTGAACTCAGGTCCTCTCATATGGATTTTAAAGCAAGGGAAAGACTTTAACAGACAGAAATGTGGAAGGAGTACATTCCAGGAATAGAGGGTAGGTTGTTTCCTAGACAGGGCTAAAGAGAGCAGGCCATAATTTATTTGAATGTTGAGTGGGTGAACCAGTCTAGAGTGAAATGAAATGGAAAAATTATATTGGAGATAAGTTGTGGAAGACAACTTAACTTGGGGAAAACTTTGAGGTTAAGTGGTAGAAGGGTGGAATTGTCAGGCAATTGATTGGACTCACAAGTGAGGAAAAGGGGACAGTTCAGGAAGATTTTGAAACAGGGTCACAAGATGGGGAGGGTAGATGATGAGTTAAGTCTTAGATTCATTTCTGATGAGAATGAATAACATCTTTATACTTGACCTGGCTGGAATAAGCAAAAAACTCTCCCAGAAGTCCTGCCTTCTTATCTCCTGATATTACCTCAAAAATAAATCCAATTTCTCTGTTATCTGAAACTCACATCAAATTCCTTACTTTCAGGGATTTGAATTCCTGCAAATATGTCCCTAGAATTTATACTGATTGAATTAATAATCAAGATCCTCACAAATGATCATTTCTTGATGCAAATCCACAGCATGGGTTTTCCCTTGAAGGAGCCCTCCTGTAGTACTCACTCCATCATAGTTATGAATGTCGTTTTATCTTTCTGCCGTCTTCTACCTCAGTCCTAATGGAAGACAAAATGGATGAACTAGCAATTTCTACTGCTTTTCTCTCATGCCCTCCTCCTCTTCCTTCTTCTTCTTTCCTCCCCATCCTTTTCTTTCTCTTGTTCCAACCTTGCCTAGTTTGTAACCTCTTTACCATATTCACCCTTCTTCAAAATTCTTATGTATAGCTGACACTGGGAGCGAATATATCCAGATTTTGTATATCCAATGCCCACATATCTGTTCAAAGTACTGCCATTACTCTTTAAATATGTCATCCTTCACCATCAAGTTCAGAGCAGCTTGGATCTTAAGCCCAAGCTTAGGCTTACTCTCTTCTATCTCCTTTCTTTCTTGGTCTGCCTCCTGGAATTGTGATAGTGTCCTCTGCGTTACCTTACCCTCTTTTACATTCTCATCAGCAATGCCTATGTTTTCTCTGTACCAACATTCATTAGTCACTCACACAAATGAAAATACTTTTTATATTCACAATAATTTTAAGAAAGAATAGGTAAAATCCCCACTTTATAGAAAAAAAGGAAGGTACATATTTGTGCTGGAGTAAGGTACAGAAATAAGTTTTTTCTGACTCTGAGGTTTGGACTTTTGTCTTTTCAATCAATATTTCTTAAGCTTTGCCCATTTGAGGTAACTAATATTGAAGAATTGATACAAACACATTGTGATATGAAGTCAGTAATTGATGTACTCCCTCTCATATATAGGTGTTCAAAGGTCTAGCTATTTGTCTGAATAGAATGTGTACACGAACATATATACATATATGTAAATAGAAAAATATGGAATTATCGTGGTCTTAGATATATGGGATGTCCCAGCCATGATACAGTAATTCCAATCTACTCTTCCTCTTCGGTGGGAAAATTGTGACCAAGAAAGAAAGGAAGAAAGAAAGGAAGGAAGGAAGGAAGAAAAAAGAAGTAAAAAAGGGAGGGAGACAAGGAGGGAGGAAGAAAAGAAGTAAAGAAGGGAGGAAAGAAAGAAGGTAAGAAGGAAAAATCTTAGTAAATGCTTACTATGTGCTGAGCACTGAGAATATAAATACAGAAACAAGCCAGTTCCTGCTCTCAGGAAGCTTACCTTCTAAAATGACAAATATTGAAAAATATGGGAAAATGGGGACATTAATGTACTGTGGGTGGAATTGTGAACTGATCCAACTATTCTGGAGAGCATTTTGGCATTATGCCCAAAGGACTATAAAACTGTTCATACCCTTTGACTCAGCAATACCACTACAAGATCTGTATTCCAAAGAGATTTTAAAAAAAAGAATAAGAAAAACCTATATGTACAAAAATATTTATAGCAGATTTTTTTGAGGTGGCAAAGAATTGGAAATTGAAGGGATGTCCATCAGTTGGGGAATGGCTGAACAAGCTGTGGTATAAGATTGTGATGGAATACTATTGCATAGTAAGACATTATGAACAGGGTGCTTTCAGAAAAACCTGGAAAGATTTACACAAACTGATGCAAAGTGAAGTGAGCAGACCCAAGAGAACATTGTACACAGTAAAAGCAATATTATACAATCATCAATTTTGAATGACAGCTATTCTCAGCAATACAAAGATCTGAGACAATTCTGAAGGATGTATGATGAAAAATCATATTCATATTCAGAAAAAGAACTGATGAAGTCTGAATGCAGATCAAAGCATACTTTTTAAAACTTTATTTTTCTTGTGATTATTTATTGGTCTGTGTTTACTTTTAAACATGACTAATGTGGAAATGTGTTTTGCATGACTGCACATGTATAATCTATATCAAATTGCTTGTTTTCTCAATGAGAGGGGAAGAAAGGGAGAGAATTTGGAATTCAAAATTTTAAAAAATGAATTACAAAAATTGTTTTTTACATGCAATTGGAAAAAATTTTTAAAAAAGGAAAAAAAACCCCTTACTATCAGGGAAGTAAAACATATAGGGAAGTTGTGGCCAGAGAAAGGACCTGGGGTTTGGGATGTCACAAAGATGGTGAATAGAATAAGGTGTCTGTCAGTTACAAAGATTTCCTCTGATAATGCAGTTGCCATTCTTTTGTAAGCAACTTTAAAAGTTCTTATTTCAGGGTTAAAGTCATTTTAAAACTGTTGAACTCTTCAAGTCAGAAAATTTAGCTTGAAGGTTTTTACTGCAGCCTAAAGTGACCTTTCATTTGGATATAATAGGATACCTACAGTTGCCATATTTGCATCTGTGACTGTCTGTTCATCCAGCCAGTGCTCTGCATTATTAGATATCTGAGTCTGAAATTTAGTATTACATCATAGGAAAAGAATGCATAAATTCCCTCAAATTATGGCCAATATGGGGATGCTAATTCAGAATAGATATGTAATGACCGTTATTGAAAGAACGAGCAGTGTGATTATTCTGTTGAGGTTATTAAATGCATTTGAAAAACCAGTGAGAACATCTTTTTTACAAAGATTTAAGGCCCACTGTGAGAGAGCATACATAAGCCTAGAAAAATAATGATGAGCTGAGAGAAGCTGATGGCCCACACAGCATCTGAGTGACCCCAGCTGTTAATTAGCCCCACAGGACATGCCCTGGACGGTAAATGTTAGGTTCTTGAAGGCTTTCCTGGCTAATGTCAAATCAAAATTGTTATTGTTAGTGCACAGGTTGTGGAACCACCTTTGTGGAACATCTCAGGGATGAAAATGTCTAGGATTGGAATATCTTTTTGCTTAAATTGCTCAGCTACAAATGGTATATCTGAAATGGCCCAGGAGCATCGCCCATAACTTCCCTTCTTTTTCAAGTGGAAATTGGCATGGAATCCAGGATAGAAATCTTTTCTTTTTTTTTTTTTATTAAATTTTTTTTTAGTTACATATTTTCTCCCCGTCTTTCCCCTGCCCACCACCCCAAAACAGCCATCCCAGTGTTTCCCCCCTCCTCCAGTCTATTCTCTCCTATGTCACTTTTTGG
>JAQQSU010015250.1:0-11220 GCA_028627135.1 Pseudochirops cupreus
AGGCATATGTCTGTAGAATATATTTGATTTAATTAAGTTTAATTTACCTTATACAGTTTGATTATTTTTTAATACTTTAACATGATCAAGGAGTGTTGGAGCAAAATTATTTAAATATTTAAAATACATCTAAAATCTCTCATTTAAAATTACAGAAAAAAAGTTTATTTTAATTCAAAGAAGGTACCTTTTTCCCTTTTAAAATAAAAAAATGCACATCTATTTTAAAATAAATTAGAGAAATCACCATAATGTTTTCCCAAAGGCTCAGCCACAAAATATCTTTTATTGGAAATGCTTGATTTATTTACATTATTTATTTAATTAAATTATTAAATATATTTTATTGTATTCTGTTATAAATATTTAATCATTATAAAATTATTTATTTATATTATTATCATTCCTAAGGATAGGGAGCATTTATATAGCATTTTAAAGTTTGCAAAAGACTTTACATCTATTATCTCATTTGAAACTCACAGCATTCCTGTGAAGTAGGTGCTATCCATTTTACAGATAAAGAAACTGAGAATGAAAAATGTTAAGTAGGGAGTGGCTAGGTGGTACAGTGAATAGAGCACTAGACCCAGAGTCAGGAGGACCTGAGTTCAAATCCAGCCTCAGACACTTAACACTTACTAGCCATGTGGCCTCGGGCAAGACACTTAACCCTAATTGCCCTGACTTCCCCACTCCAAAAAGCAAAACAAACAAACAAAACAAAACAAAACGTTAAGTGACTTGCACACAATCTCTGAACTATGTACGGAAGGCAGAATTCAAATACAGATTTTCCTGATTCTAAGTTGTGCACTATCTATGGTATGTTCACCTTAAGACCATCTGCGAATGGTTTATAATTTTGAGGTAGTCACCCCAGAAGGCTATTCCACTGGAGCACCAAGTCTGGTATGTCCTACCAAACAGAAAAGGAAAAGAAAGCATATCTCTCATCTTAGTACCAGCCTTGTGGTTGTGGTTTGTCCTTCATTCTTGAAGAAGATCATGACATCAGGAAGATGATCACATAACTTGCAATTGAATTGGATTTGAGAGAGGGAGGGATGTGCAAAGTCGCTAGCCTCACTTTCTTCTATAGAATCATCAGGTTCCAGTGACCAGATGTAGATCAGTATGACTGGAGATGGCCCAGGATACAGTAGAAGACCTTGAGTTTTTTAAGTTAAGGTCTTTCAGAGTCATCAGCCAAGTCTGGAAAGGCTTATCACCAAAATGATGGCACTAAGAGATGAGTTTGTTGTTGTTGTTGTCACATCAGTTAGTGAAGAGAGAACAAAGGAGAACAAGTATTAATTAAGTGCCTACTATGTGCCAGGAACTGTGCTAAGAATTTTATAAATATTATCTCATTTGATTTAAAGACCATTTATTAAGGCACAATGGAGGTATAACATACGTAAGATAAAAAGATTCTCCTATTTATGAATGCTTACTAGATTCTATATATTATAGAAATACAGCAACTAATGCACTTCAATCTGGGGAGAAGGGGAATTACATGCTTCTACCCAATCCCTCCCCCAGTCTATTCTCTATGAATATGCAGACACAACATGCAAACATTTGCTTTTTAGAAGCCAAAGCACATTTCAGAGTTCTAAGCAGAAAAGGGGTACCACCATTTGACAACAATATCTGGCAGTAGTTCTGACAGCTGGGGTCTAAGCCAGTTTCAGTGGCAAAACCCCTTCCTAAGCCTTTGGCTGGAGTTTTAAAGTGGGAATGCAATATGCAGAATAAGAGGCATTAGTTAGAAAGAGAAGCAGGTTTCCCTCTATACTTCTCTGCTCGTTTCTGAGAATATACTTTTCCAAGTTGGCATCACTTTGCAAGAGTTGAAATTTTAGGATAAAATGAGATTGATAATGTTAGAAAGTAGTAGGGTGTAAGTGAAAATAAGCCTGAACGTGAAGCAAGAAGACCTAAGTTTGACTCTGCCACTTTATTGCCCATGTGACTGTGGATAAACCATTTAATTCCCTTGGGCATTTGTTCTTCATCTCTAAAATGAGGAATTTGGATTAGATGACCTTTAAGGCTCCTAATCTATGGTGCTATGATCCTTGAACCTCTTCTGCCGTCCCTTGTCAATCTTGTTTATTCCCACGACTACCATTTTTTGGAGATAGCAATGTCCTGTAATCCAGCCCTGAATTTCTCACAGACTATAGGACATCCCTGTCTGGATAGCTTGCCAATTTCTTGCTAATGAGCTTCTCCCCCTCCCCCCCCAAAAAAACAAAAGCATTCTCCTTTTGACCAAGACTTCTCAGTGGTATAACCATTCACCCCATCTTCTATCTCCAAAATTGTATTCTCTTTGACTCTTCCATTCCCCTTAACTCTCACATCCAATCAGTTTACCAGGGTTTTTCAATATTCATTATGACTTCCCTCCTTACTGTTTTTATCTTAACCTCTAGGATAGCTCCTAATAACTACGTGTCTACACAGTTGTAATAATCTCTCAAAATGTGGTCCTACTTCCACTCTAAACCATCCTTATCTCCATTGCCTGACTAATCTACATAGAACTGATCTGAATACATCTTTGCTCAAAACTATTCAAAAGATCCCTATTACCTACTGTTGTTCTTAAGTCATTTTAGTAATGTCTGACTCTTCATGGCACCATTTGGGATTTTCTTGGCAAAGATACTGGAGTGGTTTGCCATTTCCTTTTCTAGTTAATTTAACAGATGAAGACACTGAAGCAAAAGGGCTAAGTGACTTGCCCAGGGTCACATAGCTAGCAAGTATTTGGGGTCACATTGGAACTCAAATCTTCCTAGCTCTGGGTCTGTACTTTATCCATTGAGCCACCTAGCTATTATCTAACCAGTGAACTTAAAACTACTTTGCCTGTCATTTGGAGCTACTCACAATCTCTCACCATAATAGCTCTTCAATCTTATCTCATAAAAACCTCACAAGTATTTCCATATACAACAAACAATAAAAGACTTTATATAAATCCATAAACATTTATTAAATAAAATTTGCTTTTTAAATGTATATTAAACTTAACAAGATAATAATATGATTATCCTATTTGTTTTTCTCTTTTGGAACTAGTCTTTTTTTTTTCTTTTATGCATTGCAAATGAGCTCGCAAGCAAGGTCCATTATGTTTATTTGTAGAGCAACAAGATAAAGTAAAGAATCTTCTTAACTTTTATTTTATTTCCTCATCATACTGATTATTTTCTCTCAGTTTAACTTCCCTAAGAATTAGTGACAATGAGGTGGCACACTTCTGTAATCTTTGGTCCTGGGAGAACCTGAGGTTGGTAGATCACTTGAGCTCAAGCGTGTCTCAACTAAGTCTAGCATTAATATAGATAGTTTACAGAAGCAAAGGACCACCAGACTGAGGAGCTGTGAACCAGCCCAGATTGGAAAAAATAAGAGTAGGGCAGTGGTTTGTTCCAATCAACATTGGAATTGATCTTTGAGTGGCCACTCTACTTCCTGTCTTGAGAAGGATCCAGTCTCCAAAACAAATAAATAAAATAACAGTATTCCAACTTTATTTTTGTTCATTTCCTCTAAAAAAAACCCCAACAAGCTAAGTTGAACAAATGATACTTGCAAGGAGTATCTCTTTATTATGGTTCTTTCTTCTACTTTGTTATGGATTTTAACTTTTGCTCTAACCATTCAATGATCTGGCTGCACACAGATTCTATACTCATAACTAGTAATTTATTTTTTAACATGTAGTAATTTCATTTTCTGCAGTGTTTTGAAGTGTTCAGTTCTATATGTAATAATCTTGTAAAAATTACCATATTGATAAAGTATTTAAGAAATTCATTGAATGAATGAACAAATAATTTGTGAAGCAAAGGCTTAGACATTGGGACAAGACATTGACAACCATCTGTAAAATTATGTGGTTGGTCTACTATATTCTCTCAAGTCCTTTGGGTCTGAATTTGATTTTGCTATTAATAAATGAATTTTGTGGTTCCTAAATGAGAGCTTCCATGAAAGATAGTTGTGAGATTTGACTGGGTAGGGTCAATCACTGAAGCCTTCCTTGAAATATTAACTTGTGAGCCAAGTTATGAAGAAGAGGGATATAATTTGGCAGCCTTTTCTCACTAAAACCCTGAATGATGCCAATCACCAAATCCTCTTCTGTCAGTGGACAGTTCCCAAACTAAACTATCTAATATTTGCATGGCTCTAATCTGAAGCCCTTCTCTTGAGAAGAGGATTAGGGGAATTAGTCCAAAACTAATAACATGGCAACTTTCAAATGGTCGAAACAATGAACAATGACAGAAGAACCTCTGTACGGGTGGTTTTTTTTGGGGAGGGGAGGGGTAGCGCAGGGGATAGTCATGGAAAATATTACATCAATATTATTACACACTTGTATTAATCTGAAACCCTTTCATTCTTTGGGGAAATACAATTGTTGTTGTTGTGATGGGCTTTTTTTTTTTAAGTTGTATAATGTGCTCACGTTTTGCATACAGCTGATTCTTCAGTTCTTCAATCTCTCTTCTTCCTCCAAACCCCTTCACTTCCCCATTATCTTTTCAAAGAAGAGACATACATGTATTCTTTCTTGGAAAGATTGAAAAAGTCTCTATACATATTAAGACACAGTACAATGATTGGGTGCTTTCCAGGTGGCTTTCCAGTCTGTTAAATAGCTCAATTAGTGAGCCTCTCACTCTTTCGGTTACACTGATTTTTGCCAAGCACATACTGTATTGTTGCAAGGGCACTGCCAAACTGGCCTAACAACATCACATTATAGCACTGACGTCTGGGACACCTAAAAGCAGCAGAGAAATCTAGGTCCCCAGGCCCTTCCTGGACTATGAGACAGCAAAAAGCATTGTGGAGGTATGGTTGTTCATTCTGAAGGGTAGGTAATGAGCAATGTTGGTGAAGGCCCTGGGGAGACACCTGGGCACCCTGCCCTCCAAAATAGAATAAAGGGTTTCCATAGAAGCTGTAGCTGGGATCTGTGACTAAAGAGACTGTGGATGGGAAGAGTATGAGAAGAATGTGAGCCAGGAAGTAAAAGCAAAGCCAATCTGTTTAGGTCTAAACAGCATTAAATAAGATCCAAAGTTTGAATCCCTTTGGAAAAGATAATTCAGTGCTAGGAGATAAGGTGAAAAATTTTTCTCCTAATGAAAGCAAGTTAGTCCTTTACACTCACCTTTGCCTGGGACATGAAAGACGAAGGTCAATGACAAGGGAAGGTTTATATTTCAAGGCTACATTTAAGAAAAAAAAAGCACTGTCTTCAGGCAGGGCACTCGGGTTCAAGTTCAGGCTCCAATAGTGACTGACAATGTAACTCTGGGGAACTCATCTACCCTCTCTGGTCATCAGTTCACTTGCCCAGGAAAAAATGCTTAATGCTATCTACCTTACAGGAATGTTCTGAGGAAAGTGCTTTGTAAACCTGAAGGAAGAAAAGGTAAGCGATTAAAAAAAAGCGTGTTTCAATTCCGTGATGTATTTATGTCTGTTTGTGATTCAACCAGAAATTGAAAAAGCAACAGTCTACGTGGAGAAGGCAAGGCCTAAATAACTCATAACTCTTCATTTGAATTTTGTTGCAGCATTTGAAGAGTATACGTTGAAAGCAGGATATTCTGTGGCATGGGTCGGGAGGGGGGGAGATAAGTTTTATATCTATTGTCAGTTCCAGAAGTGTCCATGTTAGTACAGGCTCTGGGATATTGAAAGACACATACAATTATGTATATATCATGTTGGTATATATAATATACTCTATCTATAACTGTGTTTGACTTACTACAACTCATATCAATCAGTCGAAAGTTTGCCAAAAATGCATTATTAGATTTCACTGAGTGAGTTGTAATTTTAGCATACTGTAACCAGGAATGTAGCATATTTTTACTATTATTATATTCTAGAGAAAACATTTTGATTTCCTTTGACTACGGGGTATATATATTTTGTTTGGTTGGTTTTTTCCTTGGAAGGCGAAACATAGAAAACAATTAGATTGCTGAAACAAGTTAAAATATCCTCAATCAAGTGATTGCAGAAAAAAGAGAACAGATACAAAATACTTAATGTAGAATCATTCTTTTATTGAGGAAGTCATTTTTGTATTACACATGGAAATATTTTCTGTGCTAATAAATATTTCCATATTCTAAACTTAAATCATACAATTCAAACATCAAACAATTTGTCTCTGGGACAATTATGAGAGGAAATTGGATTTAAATATTTTATTTAGATTCAAATCTATGTCTGCATCCTTTACTGGCATTTGAAAATATTTTACCATTAACAAAAATGCATATTGTGTTTTAAATAATGGTTATGAGCATGTTGAAATACAGGTAGATTTGAGCTCATCATATATAGAGAATATTGTGAAATACTATAGAATATTATCTTTAAATTCTTTGAAGAATGAGATTTCCAAATAATTCCTTGTTGAGGATAAAATATAGGGTAACTGACTCAATGCTCTCCTTCCATTTACTGTGGATGTCTCTTAATTAGGAAAAAAATAATTTTAATAGCCTATTTTCCCCCAAAACTCTTAGCACACACCTACATTCTTTCATGGGCAGATCAAAGGGTGATAATAGATGTCTATAAAAGTAACTAGTGAAATTCTGCATTAGGATAATCTGTCACCCATTTCCATTTTTCTTAAAAAAAAAGAAAGGAAAGAAAAAAGAAAGAAAGCATAATCAAAAGCCTAAATGACAAAGAGTTGACAGTAAGATTCTGTAGTAAATGATTCCAGAGTCGCTGGCCTGCGGAGATGCTGAAGAAGTCCCCAGCAGACCTGATTAATTCCAGTTTCTCCAGCTGCCAGGGGAGCAGAGGCTAAGCAGTTTCACAGAGAGGAGCCTATTACCACTACTAGGCTGAAATAGATCTAATCAACTCACAGCCGCTCAAAAGAAAACTTTACAGGTTTAGCTCACTAAGGCAGTGCTTTAAAATGATGACTACAAAGGATCATGGGAGTCTGAAAGCATTTAGTCTTTATTGCAGCTCAAGGAAATTTGCTGCTGTGGTTAGGCCATGCTAATTTACTGAACATGACAAAGCCTCCCAGACTGTGTGACATCATTTGAATAAAGGCCCTAGTCCTCATGGTTGAGTATTTCTAATATTATTTTTTTTCAAAAACAGTTAATTTATTGATATTTCATAGATGTTTGGGCTAATTACTTTCACCATTATAAATCTCTGGACTAACCTGCTTTAACATTTAATTTAAGCAACAATGCTCTGTAATTTGTCATGGTGTTCACAAAGTGATGAATATTGCAACTTTGTTTTCTAAGCAATCAACATTTTATCGGTGTATCTTAAAAGGATAACCATGGCCCAGAACCTTGGGCAGCCAATGTCCTGTACATATGCAGTTTCACATATTAAACTCACTGTATAGTGATGTGTACTGTATCCCAGGGAATGAGTTAACCAAAAAAATAGTCTGGATTAATAAGTATCATACTTAAAACAAAGTTCTAAGAAGCTTTCTTTCTTTTTCTTCCTTCTTTCTTTCCTTCCAGCCCACTGGATTTTCCAATTACCTCTCCTATTTAATGGAGTAAAACAGAGAAATATTAAAAACAGGATGAATGCATATTTCTGGGAGATTAAAAAAAACAACAACGGCCTTTGTCTGTTGCTTGTTATTTCATCTGAAAGCCTTTGCAGAGGTTTACAAAGATTAAATCTGCTTTTGTTTAAATAATCAAGGTTTCTAAAGTCTTAATGTAGTTCTATGATAGATTCTTTAGAATGTTCATTGTGATATAATTGATGCATAAAAGCTTATTAAATATATTGATTACTAATGTATTCACTAATCACACAACTATAAGAAATTAAAGTGGAGCTCTTAGTGCAGGATTTTGTGTTAATTATACATGACCTTTCCCAAAATGGATGGCTTTCAGAAGGTCAGGAGTAAAGCTGGCTTCCTAGGACACAGAATATTAGAGAATGACCAAGGTAGAGGTGGGGAATGGAGAATGCTAACTAGATGAGAAAGTGAATTTAGCTGAGAAAATGTATTGTACATATCTATTGATCCTTCCTGCTGGTCATCATTTCAAATATATAGTCTTGATGGGAGATAAGTAAGCACGAGGGTAAATAAAAGGAATCAACTAACCTGCTTATAAATATCTGAGCCATAGCTAACAATTCTGACATGTCAGCTAAGAAACACAGAATTCTCCTAGTACAAGCAGGTGATTGGTTACGAGGAGACCATAGACCTCTGGACTTAAATCTCTATGGGGATATAGGCTTCAGGTATCATCCCAAGTGGGAAAGATAGAACCCTTGGAAGATGGGCACTGGTCCCTTTGTGCAGAGACCCCACTTGATCCATTGTTGTTGTTGGCAAGTCATGTCTGACTCTTCATGACCACATGGCCCATACTGCACAAGGGGTTTTCTTAGCAAAGATATTAGATTGATTTGCCATTTCCTTCACCAGTGGATTAAAACAAACAGAGGTTAAGTGACTTGTCCAGGGTCATATAGCTAATAAGTGTCTGAGGCCAGATTTGAACTCAGGTCTTCATGACTCCAGACCTAGTCTGAACTATATACCTACCTACTTCTTAGGCATTAAAAAAGAGGACAAGGTCAGACCAGGAAAGAATTCTTCTAGAAAAAGGGAAAGGAACACTGAATACAATAGAGGAAGTTATTATTTGGTAGCATACATTGGAACTAATTGTGCTTAATAACTAGGTGTTAATCTCAGTTGTTTCTATCTGCAAAAGCACTGACTTCAAGATCCCTCAGTACCTTTAAACATTTCAGGACCTTGGGGCAAAATCCTAGTCTCTCTACCTTAATTATAATTCCGGCTTGTGCTATACATGCAAACAAACATAAAGCAACGATATATGTCATCCTTGGTGATAGCTATAGAAAAGAATACAAAGAAATAATTGGCATAAAACTATACTGGATTTATAACATTATGCATACCATGATTCAAAGTGACAGTGTGGTATATAGTACCTAGTTATAGCATCAAGTAAACTTGGGTTCAAGTTCTACCATTATTATTCACCAGCCATAGTCACTTATTCTCTCCATGGCCCAGATAACTCTCTTATATTATAAATTGTAGGAAAAACGCCAATCTATTTTGAGGGAATTTCCTTAGGATGATATTCTTTGTATCAGTGAAATCACAGGATGAAAACAAAATCAAACAAAACAAAAATGACAGTCAGGATCTTGAGAGCCTCATACAGCACGCAGCAATCAGTATTTCCACCTTTGAATAATACTTTGATACAGTTGTCCCCTCCCCGTTACCAGTCTATAACCCAACTATATCCAAGGGTATATCAAGCTCAAAATGAAGTCCATAGCAAGAGACCCAAGATATTTTGTAAATCTAATTTATTATCTGAAAGCTCATAATTGCCATAAGAATACTCTTTTTATGGTTCTGCCATTACAGAACCAAGTGATGTGACACAGAAAATTCTGAAATTTAAGCTGAATCTGTGTCTTAGGTAAATGGAAGAGCTAGAGGTAAAGTCTCTGATTCTGGGGGGAAAAAAAAAGTTAAACTTTTGTGGGAGATCGTGGAAAGTATGTCCTAGGCTCATTAGGGTAAGGTTCTAACTATATGATAATTAGCCACAGAATTAATATTCATATGACACTTCTAAAATGTGCTAAATTTCTTCCATTTTCCTTTATTTCTTAGGTTGCTCAATTTCATATCTCACAAGTGCAAATTCACTCAAAAATAAAGAACTCTTCTTTTTTTTTTCAGTTGGGCAATGGGAAGAGTTTGAATGTTTGTCCATCTGTAAGGAAGAGATCATTTTAACAGCAGAATCATGAACTCTTTATAGGAATTGGACATTGAAAGCCATATTTAGGTCCACTTCTTTGCAGTTACAATTAGTAGTTAGTGACCTCAAATGTGCAAGCAATTAGCCAGAAGTAAGGTATAATTTGTGGGTAGTGCATTTTGCTCTCAGAGAAAAAGAAGACACCTTTACACATCCAAATATAAGAGAATCATCTTGTTTGTATAGATAAATGTAAAAAAAATTATAAAGATAAATTTAGCATATTTTGGAAGTGTCATATGAGTATTAATTCTGTGACTAGTTATCAAAAAGTTAGATCCTTACCCTAATGAGCTTAGGTCATTCTTTCCATGATCTCCCACAAAAGTTCAGCTTTATTTTTTTTTTTACAAAGTCAGAGACTTTATATAACTATATAACTTTGTATAACTATAACATAAATACAAGTTATTACAAAAAAAAAGGAATAGCAAAAAAAATTGGTTGGAGCTATGCAACTCCATCACCATTATTAGAAACTATATATGTGTACCCTAATGATCATAGTTTTATCACATCATCTTCATACATATAATAAAAAGAATAAACTTGGTATGAATCTTAGAGGTCATTTAACTCAGTGATTCCCATTTGCTGATTTACAAATCCTTGGGGAGTTTACAATGAAGGTTCAAGGCACTCTTGCTAAAAATTCTCTAATGATTTCTTAAGCAGTAAGTAATCACCCAATATGTTTATAAATATATTTTTCTTCTGTGACAAGCATGTGTATGTTTTAAAAATTATAAGTTTATTTCTACAACAAAGTGAAATCACTATGATTGTGCTCACAATAGTTTTTTGTGTTTGTATAGTGACTGCATCAAACTCTTACGACTTCTGAGCATGGCATGTTATTTGTTTCTCAACCTTTAATCAAATTGTTTCCAAATTGCCAAAGAGGTTTCACATTCAAAATTATTCCCAATAGTCAGATACAAGCGCAAATCCTCATTTAAATTCTGCAAAAAGCAATGCCCTCCTTCCTCTGTTACCCTGTAATCATACCTCATCAGTTGTCTAATCATGTGATCGAGATATTATGCACATTTGCATTCTTTCAAAGCAAATGTCAGTTTGAAAGTCATGTGCAGCACAAGTCATCCTGAAACCATCAGGGGCCATCACAAGTATTCTGTAGAAACAAACTTTATATTGGATCTCATTTAAGTATTATTCCAATTTAAATGTATCTTTTACTTTATGTTATTCTTCTATCTGAATTTCAGATGAACTGAGTGTCAACAATGGTCAATGGTTCTGTGACTTTGTAGTCAATATATCCATGGTAAAAGAGAAGAAAGTATTATCTAATGAA
>JAQQSU010015251.1:0-11220 GCA_028627135.1 Pseudochirops cupreus
AAAAAAAAATGAAGTAGTGCCAGCAGCACCAGCAGAACCTTTCAAGCTTGAAAATCTCAGAATATGGGACCATCAATGGCTAAACTCTGAAGAATTCATCACTTGAATACTGACAACCAAGAGATGAAGATGATGGTGGTGGTGATTTTAATGATACCAACACAAAGGAAAAAAAGAACCTTCTAAAACATAGAGACATAAGCTATAATCAGTGTCAACAGAAGGAATATCCTGGCACAGTGAATGAAGAATTAGAGTAAGAGTAAGCATTGGAGGAAAGAAGTGCCAAGTTCATATATTCTCAGATCTTTACGAGCTGTGCAACCCTAGGCAAATATTTCAATTCCTGTCTGCCTGTAGGGGCAACCACACTGGCATACCCAGGACGTCTGCTAACACAGATTCTTATGCTTTACTAGGAAAGACAGCTGTTCAAAGGGTCAATGATCTTTTAAAATTACATTCATTAGTTCAAGGGAAAAATCAGCACCCTGAACTGCAGAGAAAATCCAAACAAAGAAAATAGAGAAAATACAAGCAGAGAAATAAGAACCAACAGACAGGGCTTTTGACTGTCTGGGGTTTTTTTGTCTTTTTGACTTTCAATAAGACATATTCTTATCTATGGAAACTACATGTTGTATGCATTTGTGTGTGGCCAAGGACATGTGTGTACTTGTGTGGTGGTGTGTGTGTGTCTGTGCACAGGACCCATACAGTTATATACTTCCTTCTACTGATACAAATCCTCATATTTACTAAGTTCAGTTTTATAGAGTCAAGAAATTATCACAGATCAAGAGACAGATCAAGGCAATACACACATAGTTACCTGAGAGAGAAGCACCAACATCTGGGTTTTTCAAAGCCAGGGAGCTCCTTAATGGCTACCCAGAGTCTCATCTGGTCAAATCAATAGAACACTCTTCCAATGAGTGATCCCCAAAGCAAAATGCTAACTTCAGAGACTATATAGACTTCTCAGAGCAGAGGACATCACAACCCTCCTGACCCAGTGGCTAATTAGAAATTAGCAAAAGGTGTGGTTCATCCTACAAGCCTCCCCTAATCAAGCTTTCTTTAATGGGTTCCACCTGGGGCCTATTAATGGACAGGGAAGATATTCAGTTTCCATTAACATTACACTGTCTCAGTGACATCAGCAGTAAAATGAGTATAATAATAACACTTCCACCTTTCAGGGCTGTTATGAGGATGGGATACTGTCTGTGCTTTTTAAATCTTGAAGATATAAAATATGTGTGTGTGTGTGTGTGTGTACACATACATACACACATATATACATATATGTATATATGCACACACATTAGATAGATATAAATATCTATATAGATAGATATACTAGTTCCATATTTCAAGTATTATCCATGTTTCTTGATAGCATCAAATATTTAAGTGAGCTTAGTACTGATGGTATATACAACAGATTTCAAATTATCTTATAGGTATGTTTCTTCACTCTTTCAGTGAATATGTGATATATTTGATGTTACATTCTCCTTATCGAGGTAGACATCTTACTGATTAATTCTAATAATGTGAAACAATCATTGCTATCTCCATAAAATCCATCCAACATTATGGAATCCATCTTTGAAATTTTTGAGTCTCAATCTAGCATGCATGCTTTCTCCTTATGATCCTTTGTTAGTATCATTTTGTATGACCTCCTCCAAGACTTTCTTGGGATCTTTCAGGAAATTGATAGAGAAGTGTCTAGGTTCTCTACAAATGGCTCTGGACCTCTACTATGGTGTTCTCTAAAGAATAGGGGGTCAGTCCCCTGAAACTCAGTTCCATTTATTTATTAATAGTTGAATTATAAATTTATAAAGGGATTTTTACTTCAAAAGACATAATAAAAAATATAAAAATTTACTCTCCAACATAAAAGCCTTAATCCTCCTTTCCCACAATATCGCCTCAGTCTCTGGGGAGAGGAGGTGCACTATGTTTCTAGCAAAGCTCAAGTCCTGTGAGAATATTCCCAGGTTCTTCAGTTTTACAGTTTGTTTCAGATATGTAGTCAATCAAAAGAGGTTACTTCCACTCACCTGGTAAAGAAACTCAGGGAAGCAAGGTGACATGATGTTAAGCAATCTAGGCATGGGCATGATAAGATGTCTCATAGGAGATGTAGTTTTGGACTTTGTACACAGTAGGCAGAGGTTTTGAATTTGGATCCAGAGGATCTGTGTTTGAATATCAACTTTACTATTTATTGACCCTGGGCAAATCATTTAACCTCTTTGGGGTTTGTAATGATCCAGAAGCCATTTCTTAAAACAAAGGAGTCCCTGGGAAGGAAGGAGGGGGGATAAAGAATGCAGGAAGGAAGATAGGAAGGAATGTAGAAAAGGAGGAAGGAACATAGGAATGATGGAAGAGAGAGAGAGAGGGAAGGAGGAAGGAAAGAGGTAAAGAAGAGAAATAGGAAGGAAGGAATGTAGGAGGGAAATAAAGAGGGTAAAGGAAAGGAACAAGGGTGGGAAGGAAGGAAAGAAGAGAGGATAGGAAGAAGGAAGATAGGAAAGGAGGGAAGGAAGGAATGTAGAAGAGAAAGAGGCAGGAAATGTAGGAAGGAATGAAGACAAGGAAGATAAGAACAAAGGCAGGAAATATGCAGAGAGGAAGATAGGAAAGAAGGAATAAAAGAAGGAAGGAACATAGAAAGTAGTGAAGAAAAGAAACAGTGTAGGAAGGAAGAAAAGAAAGAATATATGAAGGAAGAAATATAGGAAGGGAGGTAAGAAGGAATAAAAGAGGAAGGAAGAATGGAAGAATTTATCATGTGCCTACATTATATCAGGTACTGTAACAAGCATTTTTACATATATTATCTCATTTAAACCTCATTTGATCCAACAACCCTGGGAAGTAATTGTAATTATTATCCCCATTTTATAGTTGAGAAAACTAAGGCAGAAAGAGGTTATATGACCTGCCAAGAGTCACACAGTTTGTACAAGTTTGAGAAAATTTGTGACCTCAGGTCTTCCTGACTTCAGACTCATAAGTAACACCTTAAAGTCCCTTTTCCATCAGCAAGAAGTTTGAATAATTTCTAAGTGCCACCCCAATATTCCAGCCATCTCCCCCCACTACCAATAGAATGAACTAGACAGAACCAAGAGGGTAGATGAGGAATAGCTATCTAGCTGAATTCTTCTAATATCCTCATCTTAACAGCAGCCAAAAAAAAAAAAAAAGAAGAAGAAAAGAAAAATCCTGAAGCTTGGGACAGTGCCTCCGCACACCCGGATTTGCAGAGTCCAACTCTAATATAAAGTTATAAGCCAAGAAATAGACTGAAAAATGAGCAAAAAAAAAAAATAATAAAACCACCCCAAAACAAAAATAAAGTATTTGACCATAAAAAAACAGAGAAGACCAAAACAAACTCAGAGGAATGCAACAATATTAAAGCAATTGCAAAAGAAAAAAAAATCAAAGAAATTCCTAGAAGAGTTAAAGAGATAAGAGTGGTAGAAGAAAAACTGGGGGAAAATGAGATTGATGCAAAAAAAAATTATGAAAAGAAAATTAACAGTTTGGTTAAAAAAAAAGTAACAAAAATATTGAAGAAAATAATACCCCCCAAAATGCCAAATGTTAGGAAAGGCACAAAAACTCATTGAAGAGAAGAACTATAAAAAGCAGAAATGACTGAATGGAAAAAGAGGTAGGAAGGCTTACTGAAGAAAATAAATTGTTAAAAATTAGAATTGGGCAAATGGAATCTAATGACTCCATGAGACATCAAGAAACAATAAAACAAAATCAAAAAAATTTTTTAAAATAGGAAAAAAAAATGTGAACAATTATCTCATCAGTAAAACAACTGACCTGGAAAAGAGATTGAGGAGAGATAAGTCAATAATTATTGGACTACTCAAAAGTCATGATTCCCATATTTCAACCTAAACCTAAACATATTTCAGTCTGAACATCATATTTCAAGAAATTATCAAGGATATCTTAGATCCAGAGTGCAAAATAAAAACTGAAAGAATCAATCAATCATATCTGAAAGAGATGTCCAGATGAAAATTCCTAGAAATGTTATAGCCAAATTTCAGAGCTCCTAGGTCAAAGCGAAAAGACTTCAAGCAGTCAGACAGACACAATTCAAATATCATGGCATCACAGTCAGGATCACACAAGATTTAGCAACTTCCATATTAAAGGAACAGTGGGCTAGGGATATCATATTCTGGAAGGTAAAGGTGTTAGGATCACAACTAAAAGTACCTTGGCTACTCTGATCAATACATTGATCCAAGTCCAAAGGACTCATGACGAAAACACACCATCCACCATCACAGAAAGAACTGATGAACTCTGGAGGGCAAACCAAAGTATAACTTTCTCATTTTGTTTTTCCTGCTTTTTTTGAAATACAGCTAATATGGAAATTTGTTTTGCATGATTTCACACGTATAAATGATAGCATATTGCATGCCTTCTGAGTGGCTGTGGGAGGTAGTGGGTAGGAGGAAATTTGGAATTCAAATTTAAAATGAAAAGAATGTTAAAAATAAATAAGTAATAAATTGAATTTTTTAAAAAAATATCACGAACCAGCACTAATCCCAAGGTTTAGACTCCTAAGTCCCTTCCCTTAATGCCTATTTGTTCTTGATCTAGAAGGGCCCTATAAAATCCTACCAAAATTTACTGTTTTAGGTACCCCTTTTTCCAGGACCCCAATGGCTTACCCAGTTCCACTTGGAACTCACTGGACAGGACATATTTCCACCATTCTTCCTGGCTGCTCTTCATGTTCCAAGTATCTGCCCTTGATAAAGCAATATTGCTTTACCACCTTGTTTATTTCATGATTTTTTGTTCTGGACCTTAGTATCTCAAACCTTTCTAAGTCTGTACAGGGCTCAACATCTTCTATAAAATTAGAGATCCGGACATAGGATCTCTAAGGCCCTTGACCATATGATTCATTTGTTGATTTTCTTAAGTAAGAAGAAAATTATTTTCTCATCTTCCTCACCTTTTCTACTTTTGAAAAAAAAACTTTTTTTTAAACAAAGTATATTCCAGCAAAACAAATTCTGACATTGTCCATGTCCAGAATGTATGTCTCATTCTGTATCTTGCATCCATTGCCTCCCTGTCAGCAGACATAAAGGTCCTGTGTTACAGTCATATGATTCTAAATTAAGAAAATGTGGGGATATTTCTCATAACATGATTCATTTTTTCACACCACTTTCTCTAGATCTATGTTTTGCACTTTCCTCACCTTTTACACCAAAGTTATTTGTGTGCATGTCTTTCCACCTTATTAGATTGTAAACTTCCTGAGAACAAGATCTGTGCCATTTACCTTTCCATATGCCCAGCACCTAATGCAGTATTTTAGACTTATTAGATGTTTAATAAATTTAATTTAATAAATTGGCTGAATAAATGAATTAGTGCATAAAGTGAGACTTTTCATAAAGCCATGAAAATTATCTTCCTCAAATATGGACAGCAGCAGCCTGAGGGATAGCATAAGGAGGAAGCATAGTGCTTTGGAAAGAACATTACACATGGAGTCAGAAAGATCTGGATTAGAATTATACTCTGGGAATGTAATATAACATTTCTGGGCTACAGTTTCCTCATTTATAAAATAAGGTAGCTGGACTTCATGACCTCTAAGGAACTTTTAGTTCTAAATTCATGGATCCATTATCCTTTATTGCTAGAAATGCAAGATGTGAAGTAAGTTCAGTAGCTCAGTGCAGGGAAAATAAAGATAACATGCCCATACAACAGCATCTGCACTCAAGGGGATGGTCCAAAGTTAAAGCATTTCTCTGGGGGCAGGGAATGAGAAATCATAATAATGAAAAAAACCACACTGAGAGGTTTAGGATCTGAGTGTTCCATGTTAAAGTTTGAATATTCATTTCCACAATGCCAAATCACTTACAAATAAAACTCACTGTATAATTATACCAAGTTGTCTGCTTTAGATTAGTTTTAAGGATGTTTCCATAAAGGAAATGAAGTCCAAGAATCTTGAATATATGGTGAGATAATAGGTTCAAGGATGTCTTAAGTTGTTCTTCCTTGGACTAATGAAAAAATGAAAGAAACACACACGACTATGTCCCCAAAATTAACCATTGTATCATTCAAGACCATGTCTCCATCTCTCATTTCTTGTGTCTTCTGTGTCCTCTATTCCTATTGTTGATGCTTTTCTCTTTAGAATGAGCAATGAACAAATTGGAACATGTTTCATTTTGTCACCATGGCCACACTTTGGCTCAAATTTAATTTTCCTTGTACTTCCACCTTCCTCCTCAGTTTTCACATTATAATTATCCAGTCATCTCCAGGGCTTTCAGTTGTTGGAAAGGAAAAAAAAAAATCTATTCCAAGGTAGCCTATAGGACAATAGGAAAACTCACTTGTGGAGTTTAAGGAAAACCAGGCTACTTGCCAAGAGAACAAGAGAAAAGAAAAGGCTCTAAATATATCAATTTTTCACTATATTTATCACTTTCAGGCAAATTAACCTTAGCAATGATTCCTTAAAAATATGAAACTGCATCCTGAAGCATGAAGTGTTCATCGGATGCAATTAATGGGATACTAGACCTCATATAGAACAGTTATGAGAATAGTGTTGAATAATGAGTGACATGAAAAATGACCCCACATTTCCTTAACCTAAAGGTTCCACCTAACTGATTTTCCAGGTCTCCAATGCTAGCCCTGAGTGGTTGGAAGTTCTTTCTAACACTATAGCTCATAGATTTTCTTTGTTTCATGGCAAGTTTCTTGCCATGATTCTCATTTGATTAAAAATTATCAATTTGATTATCAATTAATCAGCCAGACTTAATTGACTTTAAGAAAGGAGTATTTTATTATAGCAATATAGTTGGTAAAGTTGGGGAAATCACTCCTTAGCCCAATGATACAATTTCCCATGAGTTCAGACAGAACTCATGATTAAACAAACTCAGTCTTGGAGTATATGTAGCAAAAGAGTAATTCATGGCTCTTGAAAATCCTTTTGCTAGAATCTTCAAGATGTTTCTTTTAGGTATGCTGTACCTTTTCAGCTAGGCTCTTTGTAGAGCCTGGAACCTAAATCCAGGAACCCAATAAAGACACTCTCATCCACTAATGCTATGACATTATTAGAAAGCTAATGAGAAGACAGGAGATCAAAATACCCAGAAGCCTTCAATGCTTGCAAATTCCTCCTCTAATCAAGGAAGGGGTGGAACCAAGATCAAAGGCAGATTGGGTCCTGCTCCTCCTCATAAGTGGCTTTCTTCTTAGGGGTTTATCAAAAAGCTCTCTCTTTTCCTTTGCTAGACACCTCAAATTTCTGGACCAGAACTCATTGACATTTTGTAGATGACCCACAGCATATGACTAGGCAAATCTGAATATATTTCCTCTGCAACATTACTCTAGTTGATGAGGGACTTTTTTATATTTAGTACAAAATTCATGAATTATTCAATAAGTGTTCTCACTATGTTATGGTAACAGGGCTTAGCGTCTTGATACATATTTTATAGGAGATGGGTGATTTGATTTATTGATCAATTCCCAATTGATTCACAGCATTACAAATATATTCTATCTATACTTTTACATGAACATTTCTTGTTTTTTGTTCCAGGGTATGTAGAATGCAAGCTCTTTTAAGGCAGAACCACTTTCATTTTTTTTATCCCAGGTGTCTACATAATATTTGGTATAAAGTAGGAATTTAATAATAAAAGGCTTGATTTGTTGATTGACTCTAAACCAAAGTTATAGTCACATAAAATTTTCTTTCATTTAATAATGAGTGGTTCAAGATTAGTTAGACTGGTTTCAAATAAAATAATACCATTTCAAATTGAGAAAGTACTTTCTGGTTACAGGATATTTTCCTCACAGTAATGAAGTGAATCAAGTAATATTTCAATTCTATGGGTGAGGAAAATGAGAATCAGAGAGGTCATCATTTTTCCACGGTCACATAATAGTAAATGACAGAGAAGTAACTTGAACTCATCTTCTTACTCCAAATCTTGAGATTTTCAAACTATTCCATATTGCATTCTTAGAGAACAATGATGTTAGAAATCTGAAACTGCACTCACGTGAATGATTCTAGATCTTTAGAAATCTGGGGTTTAAATATGTCCCATTTTCTTTATCTTTTGATTTTCTCTAATGTCTTCCAAGTAGGGCAACATAAATTCTCCTAAGAATATAATATTCAGCCACTTCCATTGAAGCAAAGCAAAAATAAAATAAAACAAAAAATATATAAAAGGCAGACAGCACTATAATCTGTGAAAAGTTAATGTGTTAGTTCAGTGTGTCTAATGCTACACAAAACATATGGGAAAACAAGGAAAAGACCATCTCTGTCTCCTAGGAGTAGAACCAAGTTACAACTGTCAAAATTTTGTAAATTTCACTGACTTAAATTAGGATCATATTTTCACAAACAAGTCAGAAGAATGAAAAGCTTCATGACTAAAAAAATAATAATTGATACACCCTGCATCTCTACTAAGTCTCAGTAAGATAATTTTAATTATCAATTGATATTAATTTAACTCTATGAGAACTGCATGTCTGGATTGTCTGTTACATTAGCACAAGCAAAACAAATAAAAAACATAGCAATAAGAAATTCTATGTCCAATTCTGACCATATAGATAGTATGCTCAAATTCATCATTTCTGAGCTGTGTAAACTGCTGGAGTCAGAGTTCCAGAAGAGTATTTAACAGTTTTCTATAGTTAAGTATGCTCTTTACAACAAAGAAAAAACTGAAAACCTTAAATTCTTAAGATCACGGGCCTCAAACTTGACAAACTTGATTCAAAATAGAATTGGCACATGCACACACACACACACACACACACACACACACACAGGCACAATGGGGCAAGTTCTAGATCTGCTGTCAGTTGACCCAGGTTCAATTCTCAATGCTTCCATTTATTACTTGTGTGTGCCTCAAAAAATCAGTTAAACTCCCTGAGCCTCAGTTTTCTCAAATATAAAAAAGAAAAGACTCTCAAAAGTCCCTTCTAGTGCTTAAATCTACTGTACAAATACAATCCATAGACATTACAAAGACTTCATATCATCCTAGATTTTACATCATGCAAGGTGCTCATAGCCACTTAAGTATATCTTACGAGAAGATCTTTGGACCCCTTATCTCATGGGAATGTCGTCATCTTGGTAGATGTTTTGGGGAGAGGAAGAAATGCCTTTGGGTTTAAAAATAAGGATTTACTAATCTAGTTTTATATAGTAGGTATATTTTCTTTGAATGAAAACAACAACAACAACAACAAAAAAACAGAATAAAAGGTTAGTGCTGTCTCTCTGTTATATTTAGTACCTGAACAATGTCATCCGAAAATGCAACATTCATAGGTGACCATTTTCAGAATTTTCAGTAATCTCCATAAGGGTTCTGAAAGAAAAAAAGATATGATTTCTAGAACTCTTGGAATCCCTAAATGTAACCTTTGTCTTTAATTCTTCTTTTTAAGATTTTTCAGGCATATTTCCTTTCTCTTCTTAGTAATATCTTCCATTCTCTGAGCCTTTATTCCGAAGTAGACTAAATTTTCTCTGAAAACTAGTCTTCCATGTTCAAAGAACTTTTCCAAGGAGTAGAAAGGATTTATCATTTGTTTTACTTTTGGAATAAGGAAAATATTTCAAGAAAGTTCCATTTTTTTTTTAGTTTAAAAAAATAGAAGTATTGAATGAAAGAAGGGGTTTTTTTCCCCAGGGTTGTGTAAAAAATTAGTGATGGTGCCAGGGTGAAAACCTAATTGTATTAGTTATGGTCTACTATTAGGATTTATTCTTCCCAATCGTTAAAAAAAAAGTATAAGACTTTTATTTTCCAATGTTTAGAGAACTTTGAGTTTCTTACTTTTCTCCCTCTCCCCAAAACATCTAAAGAATGATAATGTTCCCATGAGCTAAGGGATCTAAGGATCATCTTATAAGATCTACTTAAGTAGCTATGAGCACCTACCATAATGTCCAACACCTAAAAGGCATTCAAAAATATATGCTGATTGTTTAGTCAATTGTAATGGCAACCACACTGGCATACCCAGAATGGCTGCTAGCACAGGTTCTTAGATCTGCTTTACTAGAAAATATTGCTGTCCAAGGGGTCAACAATCTTTTTTTAAATTATGTTCATTAGTTCAGGGGGAAAACTGGCACCCTGAACTTCAGAGAAAATCCAAACAAAGAAAATAGAGGAAACACAAGCAGAGAAATAAAGACAAACAGACAGGGCTTCTAACTGTCTGAGAAATTGGCACAGATCAACAGACAGATCCAACTGTCTGACCAAGGCAATACATACCTAGTTACCAGAGAGATAAGCACCATCATCTGGGTTTTTCAAAGCCAGGGGGCTCTTTAATGGCTACACAGAGTCTCATCTGGTCAAATCACAACATTCTTCCAATGAGTGAGCCCCAAAGCAAAATACTAACCTCAGAGTATATATATATACCCTTTTAGAGTCAGAGGGCATCACAATCCTCATGACTCAGTGCATAATTAGAAATTAACAAAAGATGTGAAAGTTTTCCTAGGAGTAAGCGGTTCCCTAAGTAAGCTTCCTTTAATGGACTCCACCTGAGGCCTATTAATGGGTGGGGAAGATCTTAAGTCCTATTAACATTATATCAATGCAAAATATTAAGCAATGTCACTTTTAAAAAATTGAATCATATATTTTTCACTGATGACTTGAGAGATATGTTCCCATTTGTAAAAGTCTTATGCAACAATTAAATTAACTCCAAAAAGCACTGCTATATGCAAAGCACTGTGCTAGGCCCTGGTCATAAAAGAACAATTTAAAAAAGAAAGAAAAAAATACACACACTCACACCCTTCTTTTTTCCCATTTTTAATAAAAAAAAGATTTTTATTAAAACAATTAAACACATAGTGAATGATAATTATAGGATTGATATATATAAATATATATAATATATATAATATAAGGATGATAATCATAGAACAATAAATCCAGGTACAAATTCATACCTTTCTCACTGCTCCTTAACTACATACAATTAACTACCCATGTAATCTAACCATTGTTTTATCACAGATATAGATTTTATTTTATGTTTATTTATTTACTTTTATTTATTTGTTTATTTACT
>JAQQSU010015252.1:0-11219 GCA_028627135.1 Pseudochirops cupreus
TAGGGCAAGATGGATTTCTATACCCCAGTGCCTGTATATCTCATTTCCCAGTTGCATGTAAAAAGCAATTTTTTTAAACATTTGTTTTTAAAACTTTGAGTTCTATTTTTTTCCCCTTCTCCCCTTCTCACCCACCCCCCCTGGGAAAATAAACAATTCAATATAAGTTGTACATGTACATGTTTAGTTATGCAAAGCATTACCAGATAGTCGCATTGTGAAAGACTAACTATAATTCCCTCCATCCTATCCTGCCCCTATTTATTCTATCTTCTCCTTTGACACTATCCCTTTTCAAAGTTTTTACTTCTAACCACCCTCTCCCCCAATCTGCCCTCCCTTCTATCATTCTCCCCTCTTATCTCCTTCCTCCCAATTTCCCTGTGGGATGAGATACCTAATTAAGTGTGTAGGATATTCCCTCCTTAAGCCAAATTCAATGAGAGTAAGGTCAACCCATTCCCTTTCACCTTCCTGCTCTTCCCCTCCATTGCAACAGTTTTCTCTTGCCTCTTTTATATGAAATAATTTACCTTAATTTATTTCCCCCTTTCTCCTTCTCGCAATATATTCCTCTCTCACCTCTTAATTTTATTTAGATATCGTCTCTTCATATTCAACTCATTCTGTGCCCTCTGTCTATGTATTCATTGCATTTTCATATGAGGCAATTCAAAAACTAGATGACCCTAGATAACTTTGCTCTCCTAGAACATCAAAGATTAACCTTTGTCTATGTAAGTGATAAAATGAAGAAGTTATTATACATAAACTTCATTTTAATATAACTTTTAGACAGCAAAAGAATTAAATGGGGTGTCAAGTAACATTGAATATAATCCAATTAATATAGGGCATTTCTCCCCATCATGTCATCTGTCCAAAAGAGAAAATTTGTATCACTGCAACTAAATATTTCTTTTAGGTCTTATTGATTCTAGCCTTGGAAAAAAGATTATCAAAAATGGTCTAAGACAGAGATAATGTATAAGAGATTTTGACTAATCAAAATACTTTATTTGAGATTAGATCTAATGCTTTTCAGGCTCATACCTCATTCTATTGATAAGTCTTTACTATCGGTGCTTACCACTTAATTAAGAAACAATAATAACCTTGCTATCTTGAAGTATGCACAAACAGGCAGAATTTTCCTTCCATGTTTGAAGTCCAGTTTGTTGTATTTATTGTTGTTTGTTTGTTAGGTTTGGTTTTGCACTGTGGGGAGTATTACAGATGCAGATAGTAATACAGATTCACATTTTCTTCTTTCTGTCAGCTCTATGTGACATAGGATTGTTGTGACACCACAGATATGACTGAATCAAGGAGATACAGTTTATAGGGAAAATAAACAAATAAAAAAAATGCTGGTTGTGGATCAGACAGGAGAAATATTCAATAAACATGTATTAAGTGACTATTATGTGCCAGCACTGTGCTGAGCACTAGGACAAAAATAAGAAAGGAAGGAAGGAAGGAAGGAAGGAAGGAAGAAAGAAAGAAAGAAAGAAAGAAAGAAAGAAAGAAAGAAAGAAAGAAAGAAAGAAAAGAACAGTCTTTTCCTTCAAGGAGCTTGCAATGTGATGGGATGGGAATTACAAAAAGAATTTGAAAAAGGAGATGGGGAAGAATTTAATGTGGATGTGTTGTAAGAAGTCAGAGAAATCTCAAAGTAGAGCACTAAAGTGGGAAATGAAGTAATATCTTTCCTGATCCTCCTTCTTAAAGGAATATTCGGTGGTTCTTGGTTCCACCTTCCAATCAGGGTGACAGAGAGTAGTAATAAAATCTGATTACTGAGGCTGATTTGATCTTGTAAGATGATGAGGTTTCCCTGTAATGAGCTTCCTGGGACTTGGTGAAGTCAAAGTATTTCCAAAGCTGTCAGAGATGCTGGGTTCACATCATCGTTTAACTACTTATCGCCATGGGATTTCAGATGCTCTGTTTTCCCTCCCTGGGTCTCAGTTTCCTCAGCTGTAAAAGTAGAAATTGGGACTTGATGTCCTTTAATGTCTTCCAGCCCTAATACTAAGATCCCATGATTCTATATTTAGCCTGAAGAAAACAGAAAGTTAAGGAGGGAAAGATGACAATCATCTCTAAACTTTTAAAGGAAGAAAGAAGATACATTTTTTGCTCTTTTCCAGAGAGCATAACCAAGACCAACAAGGGGAAGGCAAACAGGTGATAAAATGGATAGAATGCTATATCTGGAATCAGGGAGACCTCAGTTCAAATACAACCTCCAACACTTTCTTAGCTATATAATCTCAAGCAAGTTGCTTAACCTTTTTCATCCTCAGTTAATTCATACAAAAAAATTAAATTAGCACTTGTTTCACAGGGTAATTATATGAATTAAATAAGATTGCATGTACCTTAAAGATTTATATAAATGCTAGGTAATATTATTATTACTTTGTGGAAAAAGATATACTTTTAAGCTTTTTATAGGGTTGGGGAATATGGGTGCACATTGGGACTTCCTACCAATGAATATTGTGCAACCTTAGGAAACAATAGGTTTTCCTTATTTTCTAGTCCTCAAGAAAAGCCTAGATAACCACATGCAAAATGTTGTTCAAGGTTGTTTGTCTTGAAGTTCATGTTTGACTTGATGATTAATGAAGCATGTTTCAGTTTGGATTCTGTGATTCTGCATATATCATACACAGTCATTGCTGTATAAAAGAATTATGGAAGCATCCATCAGAGTATAAGAAGTTATACAACTTGATTTTACAGAATGGGAAATTGAGTTTAAAAGGGGTTGAATGGGTCATCCACAAACTGAATTCCTCAGGAACCTAAATCTGAATTATTTCTTGAGGTATGTTTATGTATTAACAAACTGTGAAGACAGCAAGGAATAATGGATGGGATGCTGAATTTAAAGTCAGAAAGACCTTTTTTTTTTTTTCAAATCCTGCCTTAGATAGTTGCTAGTTTTATAAACATAGGTAATTCATTTAAATTATTTGAGCCTCACTCTCCTCATCTGTAAAATATGGATAATAACTCTTATAGTATTTACCTCACAGTACTCTTATGAGTTTCAAATGAAACATACCATTCATCTTTTGTGCAGGATGAGACATTGTAATGCCACGTATGAACAGCGTTCCAGAAGAATGATAGTGTGAACAGCTTTAAGGTTCTGATTACACACTATAGGGAACACTCTATTCCATAACAAATCAGAGCAAAACATTCACAGAAAATCAAGGTATAGCATTCACGATGTTACAACTTATCACAGAAAATAAAAATATAGCATTCACAACAATGTATCACAGAAAATGGCCACATAGTTTCCACTACAGCGGTCACAAAATTTTGAACAAAGAACAATCATTTAGTAACTCAAGCATTCTCAAAATCCATAATCCAATCACAACATACAACAGTCAAAGTTCTCCACTCATGGGGCAAACTAAGTTACAAATCGGTCACTTGTTCAGTCATCAATCACTAAGTAAAATCATTTAGTCAATCAATCATTCCATGAACTCAATCATAGAATCATCCTTCATCATTCACTATTCAAATCATCAGAAAAAGCACAGAGCCTCCAACCCCAGGTCACTAGTAAATTTAAAATTCCCCAGTCAGTACATAGTATCCAAGTAAAGTCTTCTTTCAGCTTGACTTGGGGTGGTTTCTTGGATTCCCTGGATCTCCTTCCATGGTCCCAGATACTATCTGGATTCCCAAACTGTCGCCTGGGTTCAAAGACAGACAGCTCCCAGGTCCTTATCCAGCTTTCCATGCAGTCTCTGTTCCATGATGGAGCTCAGAGCATTTGGTCCATGTTAAATCCTTCCCAGTCTATGTTCCTGGGAAGTCAAGGCTCCACAAAGCCACCAACAAGTTCACACAAAATACCAGCATCACAGTCATCCTTCCTCAGCCTTTTGGCAGCTCCAGCTGGCCCTTGGACTCAGCAAAAGTTTCAGTTGGTTCCTAGAATCAAGATCACTTTATCCAGGCTCTCCAAATCAAAATCATTCCCTTCATCTTGTGGGGAAGCAGATTTTCCTCTTCAGCCTCCCTGGTTCCTCTCCAGCCTCCCTGGCAGCAGCAGCTTCTACGTCCACGGAACTTGCTCCAAGAAGATCTGTCTCTCTGGGTTTTTCCTTATATTCAGTATTGCCCCTCCCTATTCAGCCCCTTCCTGTTACATCAGCAACAGGAGATAGGAGTTCATACCTTCTGTTTCTTTAACAGAGGCTTAATCTGAACTAGGTGCTAAGTACCTCTTAGTTTAGCAATACAAAAGGAACTTCAAATCTCATACTGTTACAGACATGAATATATTTCTATGTAGCCAGTGAGGGACTTTATTTTGCTTGACAAATGTTTGTTATGAGAAATTTGTTAGGGTTTTTTCCCCCACTGTGGGAAGGGATTAGGAGGCAGAGGAAGTAGAATTCTGTTAATTTTAATGAAAAATTAAAAGAAGGTATCTTAGAGAGGTGCAACATTTCATGCACTTTGAGAAGAGGTCTCTGTATTTTTTAGTTTTGCTCAATTGTTATGCTTTCTTAAAAGACACCTCTCAAAGATTTGTGGTGCAAATGGTAGTTGTGCAAAAAACAAAGTTCAATATTTTAATTGTTTTGCATAGTTAAATAATAATAGCTCATCTATATAGCACTTCAAGGTTTGCAAAGTATTTTGCACGTATTAGCTGTAGACTGCTTTAATGCAGTTTATAAATGGCAGTTATTATTATTACACACATTCATATGTATGAATAAGTTGAGGACTGCTTGGACAAATGAGTGTCTTAATCTCCCTTTTTGAATATTTAAAGTGAGAATAAGTGCCTTGCTCTAAAATATTGCTAGTTTAGTGGAAACTATGTAAGTTAAGTGGAGTTAATTAGCTAAAGATGACAAGAAAAACACAGGATGCAAAGTCAAGTTCAAAGCCTTCCTTCCCTTGCATTCATAATTATTTCCTCTTTCTACATACCACTTGTATTGGATGAGGGATTTAAAACTGTAGGGGTTATATGATTTTTGCCACTAGCCTACAAAACCCTTCAAATATGATTCAATTTCATGCAGCCTGAGACTCAGAGCAACTTGGCAGTTAAGAGCTAATGGCTTTTAAGGGTTTAAGTCAGCCCTAAACATTACTTCAATGAGTTTTTTGTGGTTTAATTACCTTAAAACATTAAGTAGTTGGAAAGCCCATCAATACAGATACATTTAGAGCCATCAAATGTGTTCTAACAAATACTTCCTTGAAGGTGTATACTGGAGATTGTTTTCTTTATATTTTTTTTCTAAAATCCTTATAATAAATAGTTTGAGTTTGGGGATATACATGCCTAATGAGGTGTGACTGGTAAGCTCGGGTAAAATAAAAATGTGAAATCAAAATTATTTCCTAGAAAGCAAGATGGACTTTAAAAAATCAGAGGAAGAAAAACACGTACATTTCCACCCTAATTCTTGATTTCCTGATTTACAGGTTACATGCAAGTTCTTTTTAAAGTAATTTTAAGAATTAGAAAAAAAAAGAAATATATTTTTACTAAGAGGCAGAGTTTTGGAGAAGAGGAGAAAGAAAACAATAGGGAAGAAACCTGAAGGTTTTCAATTCTATCCATGAAAGCCTCTCTAAATCAATCAAATGATCACTAATCCATCAATAAGTAAGCAAATGAATGAAAGAATGAATGAATAACATCCACTCTGTCAGTGCTGGAAGGAGCCTCACAGAGCAGAGGAACATAGGATTATAGATCTAAAGGTCAAAGGACTCTCAGAAGCTGAGTCCAAACTAATCATTTTCTAATCAAAGAAACTAGTATCTTGGATAGTTAAGTTTATTACAGATTGTGCCAGAGTACATACAAGCAAAAATCCCTTTTGGGGTACTAAGGCCACACTCATTCCTCATCCAGTCTCTGTACTTGAAGAGCAGACAGTGATAAGGAGTTTTGACCAGGGCTAGACATTAGGTGTTTTTTTTTTTTTTTTTTTTAATTTCCTTTGGTTGTATACTTGATTTTATTTTTCATCCTATAAAAAATTGATCTCTCTTTCTGTGAATTCTCCCCATAACTTCTATTTTCATCCTATGTTTCCAAGAAAAAAAGACGCATATTTATTTGTTCACAAAACATGGAAAATGAAGGCATAGAGACAAACATTTTCATAGGTCCTTCTCTGATACTGATTTTATAATTCAATGCAATGTCTTGCCCAGGGTCATACAACTAACGTCTGAGACCAGAGTTGAACTCAGGAAGATGAGTCTTCCTGATGCTAACACCATTGCTCTCTTCTCTGCTCCATCAAGCTGCCAAAGATAATGGAATATATCATGTCAACCCAAAGGTTAGAAAATTGATTGCATTCTGCTAGACAAAAAAAGCAAAACCCAAAATGGCAAATTAATTCTTTTCATAAGCACCGACTAGGTAGGAAGCCTCAGACCATAGAAATAGTGGCTCCAGTGGAGACAAAGCTTTTCAATCTGCACACCCTTCACATATCTTCCCTCATGTGATCCTCACAAAAATCTTGTAAAGCTTATAGTCGAAGTGGTATTGTTACTCGGAAACAGAAGTTCACAGATATCAGGAGAGGTGCCCAAAGTCATACAAGGAAAAATATGTCAGTGCCCAACCTTCACCACATTTCTTCTAATGGCAAGTCCAATACACAGAAAGACATCATTTTTCAGCACTGTGACAGTGAACTATTTTAATTCTTAGGGCAATTAGTTCTTTCCTTCATCTTTTTAAGGAGTCCAAAGAATATCTCATGTTGGATATTCTTTCATCACTTGATTTTTTTGGGGGGAGGCTATATTCCTTCCTTGTTCTTCTATTGGTCTGGTAGTGTTCAGTTTCATTTACCAAACTTTTACCACATACCAAACACCTTAGTGTGGTTGTGAACCCCAAAGTTTCTGTGCAAGGGTCTTGTCTTATCCCTCTACATTCATTCTCTTGTTGACCTCATCTGCTCCCCTAGGTCTCAATATTATTTACATCTATCACCAGTCACCAAACTGAACTTTAGTCCTGCATCACCAGTTATCTCATAGACATTTTAAATTGAACATCTTGGAGATGGCTTAATTTTAACATATCCAAAACAAAACTTGCTATCTACCCATCTACAAAATTCTCTCCTCTTTCAAATTATATTATTCCTGTCAAATGTTCCACCATTCTTTTGATCTTCAAGGCTCATAATATGGGATAAATGGTATTATTCAATTATATTTCCTCCAATTGGTTGTCCCCTCCATCATCGTTACTGTCTCTCTCTCTCTCTCTCTCTCTCTCTCTCTCTCTCTCTCTCTCTCTCTGTCTCTCTCTCTACTGGCTCTTTCCCTACTGCCTGCAAATATACCCATGTCTCTACAATAAGTACCTCCATTTTCTCTCCACTCCCCATTTTTAATCCCTTTAATCCCTACAGTTTCCAACCTCATCATAACAATGATCTCTTAATTGTCACATCCGATGTCTTTTTCTCAATCTTTCTTCTCCGTGAACCCTATGCAAACTTTGACATTGTTCCTTACCTTCTTGATATTCTCTTCTATCCAATTTTTTGAGACAACATGTTATTGTGACTTTTCCATCTACCAGGATATTCCTTTTCAGTGTCCTTTGCTGGATCTCCTTTAGATTAATCCCTCTAATTGAAGATGTCCATAGAGTTCTATTCAGGTCTTCTTCTATTCTCCTTCTACATTAATTGACTTGGGGGTCTCATCAGCACCACGAATTAAATTAACATCTCTATAATGATGATTCTCCAATCTATGTATCTTTCTCTAACCACTATACAAACCTCCAGTCTTGCATTTTCACCTACCGATAATATATTTTGAACTGCATGTCCAGTAGACATCTTAAATTCAATATGAGTTTAAATATGAACTTACCATCTTCACTTCTAAAGAATCCCTCATTCCTCTTGACTGTTACTCTCCCTAACCAGAAATCTTTAGGGCACAACTATCCTCTCAGGTTTATAATCTAGGTGTCATCCTCTAATCCTCAATATTCCTCACTCCTCTCATCTAATGTGTAGGGAAAGCATGACAATTTCAGTTTTGCAACATCTCTTGAACACATCTCTCTTCTCTCCTCTAACAATGGTACCATTCTGATATAGTCCTTCATCATCTTAATTCTGGACTATTGCAAGAGTCTTCTAGTGGGTCTGTCTGTCTAAGTTCCCTCCCCACCGCAGTATATCCCCCATTATACCAACAAAGTGATTTTCCTAAAGTACAATTCTGACTATTTAACATCAATCCTCTACTCAATAAACTCCAGTGACTTCCCATTGTTTCTAGGATCAAATATAAAATCCATGGTTTGGTAATGAAATTCATTTTTAGCCTGGTCCCTTCCTACATATCCTATCTTCTTAAACTTTATTCCCTGTCATGAACTCTTTGATTCAGAGATACTGCCTCGCTGCTTTTTATGACTTAGACATTCCATTTTTTGCTTTTGCCATTTTCTGTGACTGTTCCACATTTCTGGAATTTTTTCCCTCCTCATATCTACCTACTAGATTTCTTGGCATCCTTCAAGTTCCAACTAAAATCCTATCTCCTTTAAGACTTACCCAATCTGTTAATTCCAGTGCCTTCCCTCTGTTAATTATTTCCCGTTTAACCTGTGTATAGCTTATCTGTACATATTTATTTGCTTGGCATCTCCCCCATTAGATTGTAAGCTCCTCGAGGGTGACTGTCTTGTCTCTTTATATACGTCCAGTACTTTGCAAGATATCTGGCACATAATAGTTCCTCAATAAATATTTATTGAGTGACTAAAATTAACATCATCCTGGTCTTCTCATCCTACATACTCAAATAGCTGGTGAGGTATATGGGGTATTCAGGTAGAACTAGTACTTCTGGTGGGAGGGCTTTCCATGCTCTTTTCAGGACTGCTCATGTACCTTTGGTGTGTACTTGATTAATTCAGCTCTCACCTATGGTTCCAAGAAGTTGTAGCATGGGCAATAACCACACCTTGCTAAAAACCATTTCAGCATATGAGCTATACCAGTTTGAAAGCAACTGACAGGTCTTATATCCACCAATGAGTTAAGGGGGTGTGTAGGCCAAGGATATGACGACTTCATCTAGCAGAATCAGTGGATGAGAACAATTTGTTCCTATGGTCATGAAGGTGAGTGAAGCAGGCACCATAGATCATTAAGATCAGACATCAAAGATGCCAAGGTCATCACCAGTCATCTTGATTTTTGTCCTGCCACTGGACTTTGAAGTCTCTGGAAGACAGAGTGAGACTGACAGCTTTGTAAAATTGTGCCTCATATAAGTTGAATTTATATTCGATTCAAGACATTGGCCTATGATGTAATTGGTCCTCTTTGAAAAACAACAACAATAATATTCAATGAGCGGGCACTTTTTTATGTTTCTGCCTTAACACTTTTCTTTTTCATATGATTCTTTCACTCCATTCACACAGGTACAACCTTCATTCACATATCCTCCCCCCAGCCCCTCATTGCCTCTAACCTAGATTTTTATAGTAGCCTTCTAATTGGTTTTCCTGTCTCAAGTTTCTTTTCATTTTAGTCCATCATATATGTGGCTGGCAAAGTAATTTTCTTGAAGTGCCAATGTGACCATGTCACTCCCCTATTAATCAATTCCAGCTCCTTTCTATTGACTCTAGGACAAAATAGTCACTCCTGTATTTCACTTTTTAAAGCCCTGCACAATCTTGATCCAGCTTCTCTTTCCAGCCTCATGGAACATTACTCCTCATTGCACACTCTGTAATCCAAACAAACTGACCTTCTCTCTATTCCTCATATATAACACTCTATCTCCTGTCTTTGTATCTTTATAAAAACTGTCTACCATTCTTGCAATATATTGTGTCCATATCTCTATCACAAAGTATCTCTTTTTCCCTTTAAAATATATCAAGCACTACTTTCTGCATCAATATTTCCTAATTTAAGCAACTGCTAGTACTTTCTCTCCTAAACCACTTTGTATTTAACTACTTTATATGCATTATAAGTTATTAATTTAATAGTTATACTGTATATGTTTAAATGTACTTGTTTTTCTTCACCATTTGAATGAAAACTTCTTGTGAGTAGGATCGTTTTATTCTTTGACTAGTTAATGCCTAGCAGAGTGCTTGGCACATCTTAGGCACTTAATAAATGTTTATTCATTGATACATGATGGTTGAAGAATCATAGTTCCCCTATTTTGTAATGGGAAATTACAGTGCCATTGTATGTGAGAGTTGGAAGGAACCTTGGAGATCATCTTGTGCAAACCTCTCATTTTAATGAATAGAAAACAAAGATCAGACCCTGAAATAACTGGTCCAATTCATACAATTAGGTAGTGATAAGGAGCTGTAAATTTGGTTTGAATGCAAGTCAAAAATCACCTTCCCATTTCAATGATTCAGATTATTTATAATATTTTATATTGGTGAAATGTCAATGCTTTTGAATAACTTTTAGCTTATTGATAGTAAAAGAAACTTTAGTGTTTTAAATTACTGGCCTGCTATTGGATCTATTATTTGGAAAGAGGAGACTATTTGAGATATGTATTCAAATGCAAAATTTGAAGGGGCAATGCAATCTAGTTTACTCATCTTTCATTATACTAAGGTCAAACATTTATAAAAGTTGACTTGTTCATTAGCATTACAATTCCATAGAAATTTCAGGATAATTACTACTGGTTTTATTACCATTATCATATAATTCAACTTCTATTTTCTTATCATTTTAAATATGAAGGCATTGAAAAGTTGAATGTAGACAGATTATTAAACAACAGAAACATATGCACTTTTGTGACTGATTATTTTTTAAAATTTGCATAAGGAGTGACTAACCAATTGTAATAGCAATTAGTTTAGCAGGATACTTAGCACTTAGTAGTACTAAGTGCTAAGTGTGGAAGGTACAAACTCTGTCCCACTGTTGAGAAGGCATGAACTCCCCTGTTGATGTGGAAGAAGGGGATTGGCTGAGCCCCTGTTGATGTGGAAGAAGGGGATTGGTTGAGTCGTGTACATAAGCAAGAATTCCAGAGACAGACAGAATTGGAATTTTGGTCCCCTTGAAGGAAGAATCCTGGAGACTGAAGCCAGCTGAAAGACAGAGAGAGAGAGAGAGAGAGAGAGAGAGAGAGAGAGAGAGAGAGAG
>JAQQSU010015253.1:0-11219 GCA_028627135.1 Pseudochirops cupreus
AGGGATGACAGAAGGGAGGGCAGATTGGAGGAGAGGGTAGTTAGAAGCACATACTTTTGAAAAGGGACAGGGTCAAAGTAGAGAAGAGAGTAAGTGGGGGACAGGATAGGATGGAGGCAAATATAGTTAAGTCTTTCACAATATAACTACTATGGAAACATTTTGCGTAACTACACATGTATAACCTATTTTGAAATGCTTGCTTCCCAGTGGGATGGGTGAAGAGGGAAGAAGGGAAAGAATCTGGAAATCAAAGTCTTAAAAACAAATGTTAAAAAAAAATTGTTTCTTTAACATGCAAATTGGAAATAAGATATACAGGTACTGGGGTATAGAAATCTATCTTGCCCTACTAGAAAGTTGAGGGGAGGATATAAGAGAGAACAGATTGGTAGAAGGGATTTTCAGCTGGCTTGCTAACTTGGGGTGGGGGTTAGGGGAAAGTTGGGGAGAAAATCTGTAACTCAAAATCCTGTGGAAATGAATGTTGAAAACTAAAAATAAATAAATAAATTTATTTTAGTAGAAAAAAAAATGAGGAGAATTGGGCAAGGCTGCCTATAAGAGGTGGCATGAGTTGACCTTTGTAAGAAGCTAAGGATTAGATGAGGTAGACATGAAGGTGTGTAAAGCCACAGAGATGGGGGACAGTACCATCTTGTGCAGATCATCAGAAGGGCAGCTGCTTTGGCTGTAAAGCAGAGGGCATAAGGAGAACAGTGTGTAATAAAGTTGGAAAAGTGGGCTAAGCCAGATTGTGATATCCCAGGGTACTTCACAGCTTTCAAAACACATTTACATTATTTCTTGGAGTTCTCATAACTGTGGATGGTTAATGTGTGTTAATAACATTTTTTAATTAGGTAAAAGAATAAGTCACTTTAGTTTTTAAACTCCTATATTTTAACCACAGAGTTAAAGTTTTTGCAGGGAACGCAAAGTATATTACTGATGACAAATTGCTTCTGAATGCAAATACTCCTACTTATCTTGAGGTGAGGTACTGACCAACCCAAATAAAGACTATCCCGCTCATCTAATGGCTCCTGCATCCAACACAAAGCAGGCCCATGTAATCTGACCCAACTGCTCAGAGGGAAGCTGCCTCAATCCTCAGGATAATAACGTGCCACTGAGAAGTAGTCTTACTGGCAGCCAAATTGTGTATTTTGGAGATAGGGATGCCTTGCAGATACTGGTCAGAGAGGCGTCGCACCTCAGCAAACCTGAATCCTTCCATTTCTCAGATACAGTTCAACTCTGGGAAAGGAGGTGGGTCAGAGAAAGGCTCTTCCCTGAACAATCCCCTCCCTGTCCCCAACTTCTTTATCTTCTCTCTCCTCCAAAGTGGTTTAAAGACAGCCTTCATAGAGGAGAAATTTCTATAGATATGAGTTTATTCTATTCAGACTCAACAGAGTGTGGAAGAATTTCAGTCTGGCAGTACGAAGGGTGGAAGTAGGGAGAGATGGACTGCATCTGGGTTACTCTGAACATTTTTTGCAACAGGATAAAAAGGTTTTCACATTCAGATTGAATTTCCTCTGTGCTGGGCTGTATGTAAGGACAACCTTGTCTCCATGAAGCTTGCTGAAGAAAAAAAAAGAATTTTGAATGGTAGAGTTATAAAAACTACAACCATGTGAACCTCAGTGCTGGGTGTCAAGGCCACATTGTACAGAAAAGTAAAGCTGGTATAAAACAACCAAACATCATTTCCCACTCCCACCCCCATAGCCACATACATATGTAACAATTTTATACAGAAAAACAATGTTGTTTAGTAGTGAAAAAAGACAGCAAAATCCGGTGTAGAGAAAATCAATTTTGGTTATACCAGCAATTCAATCCTGATGTGCTACAAACATTTCATAGGAAATAGCTGATAAAAATAATTTCAAAATAATATAAAGCTTACATTTATATGGCATTTTACACTCATGAAATTATGTTGTTGAATGTGTATCTCATTTGATACTCATAAGTGGAGGCATACCTGCAGAGTAAGTACTGAGAGGCAGCATGGGATGGTGAAAAGAGACTTGGGAACTACAAAAAACCATAGGAAAAATGTTCCACATCATTAATAAGAAAAATTGAGATCAAAATAACCATGAGCTTTTACCTCACATCCAGAAAATTGGGTGACATGAGAAGAGATGAGAATGTTCAATTCAGAGGGGCTGTAGAAAGATGGGCACATTGAGCTGTCAAGCTGTCAAAGCATCCTAGAAAGTAGTTTGGAATTATGATAAGAAACCAACGAAAATATCCTTACACTTTGATCCACAGATCCCACTGCTTGAGGCATAGACTCCAAGAAGGTCAGTGACAAAAAAAGAAAGACCCTTTATGCACTAAAATAGTTATAGTAACATTTTCTGTGGTAGGAAGCAACCAGAAACAGGGCTGGAGTCCATAGATTGAGGTACATCAACATAATATTACTATGCTATAATAAATAATGAAAATAATGAATACAGAAAAGCATATAAAGATTTTAATGAACAGCTGCATAGTAAAGCAAAAAACCATACACACAATGACTACCATAATGTAAATGGAAACAACAAAACCCCAGAGACTGAATGCTGTAAAAGTATAATGACCAAGTTTGGCCACCAAAAAGAGCTATGGCAGTGTACAAGGACAGAGGAGGATAGTATGGGGCGCTGCATACGATGTCGTATTATTTCAATATGTTGGTTAGTTTTACTACATTATTTCTCCTTTCTCTTTGTTTTTTTTTTCTCATTATAAGATGGATTTCTGGAAGGTAGTTAAAAGAAGAATACAGTAGGAAATAAGTAAAAATGATTTATATAAAAGATAATAATAAAAGTTTTGTTTTTTAAAAGAAAGGCCAGCTGGACTTGGAGCCAAGAGAGACTTGAGTTTTAATTCCACTTCTGACACTTACTATTTATGTGACTATGGACAAAACATTTAACTTCTTAACGTCTTCATTTCCTCACCAATAAAATGGGGAAAGAAATACCTTTGGTACCTACTTCACAGGGTTATTGGAAGATAACACCTGTATAGCATTTTGTAGTGCTGTCAACCTGTCAGCCATTAAGTAGTATAAGGATGGGGATGGGGATGGAAATATGGAGGCTTAAAATGGTGGTATGATGAGCCCAAGATTGGAGGGACAGACTGTGGCATAGCTAGGAATGAACCCAGTCTTTCTAACCCTAAATTCAGACCTCTTCTCATGGTGTCATGTTGGCTCTTTCCACAGCTCTCTTCAGTTAATCACATCTTCAGTCATAGGAAAGTGTTGTCAGATGGAAAAATTAAAGCTTGAAACCAGCAATGTGATTTTTTTTAAAGAACACCTTGCAGATGGTAGGGCCAGGACTAAAATACAGCTCTGTCTCCTATGTAAAGGACCTTTCCACCATATTCTACTCTAGAATACTCTTCATTCATTCAGCAGTTAGAGCTGAGGCTTGCTGGGTCATTGATGACTTAACTGTTCATTCTTGGTCTTTCTCTGATATCCTGGCTTTAATGTTCCTGCTTTGAATATTCCATTTCTGTTTACTTCATAGGTTCCTCTTCCTCCTCCAGGTCCCTAAATGCAGGTGGCGTTCCCAAGGCTCAATTTTTGCCATTTACTTCTTTGGGACATTCTAGCAGGCAGAACTCATTTCTAGTCACAGCTTCAGGTGTTATTTTCATTAAGATGGATGCCTTCCTCCCACATTCTAGTTCTATGCTATGAATTTTCTATCTTGTTGTACCAGTATCACACCATATTCCACATTTCAACATCTAGAAGCAGCTGGTGGTACAGTGGTTAGAATGCTGAACTGCAAGGCATGAAGGCCTGAGTTCAAATCTAGCCTCTGTTATTTACTAGCGATGTGACTCTGGGTGAGTCAGTTTCCTTATCTGTAAAATGAGGCTAAAAGTAACAGCTATGGGGGTTACTGAGAGAGGAAAATCAGAAATTGTGATGCACTTTGCAAACCTTAAGGTGTTATATAAATTATTTTAATATCCTATTATTAAAATTAATTTCATTAATATTTTAAAATATTCTTTTAAAATTTGATTTTCCTCCTACCTTGTCAGTTTCTATTAATAGCATTTTTATTAGTTTAGATAAAAAGAAGCAAAACTTTAAAGTCATCTTTACCCATTCCCTTTTCTTCCCGTACCCGACCCAGACATTCCCACCTTTCCTTTACCACTGCCCCTGTTCTAGTTCAAATCCTTGTCACCTCAACTACTGCATATCTAAATATCTAACCCATCTCTTTTGCCTTCAGTTTCCACTAGGCCCCTAGTGCAGTACGCTACAGCCAGGACACCACTTTATAAGGCAATGTCTCTGCTTAGATGCTCCCAACAACTCCTGGCTGCCTAAAAGATAAAGGCCAGACTCCTGGCATGAAGGTCTTTCACAATCTGTTCCCAAACGCAGCTCTTGCTTCTGCATAGCCTCCTACCATTGATTTAAAGTTCTAATGGCAGGACAGGATGGTGGGAGGAAGACAGTGGTAAGATTCATTTACTTCGTAGGCCATAAAAATAAATGTAACTCAAAATTGAATCTACTACTCTGACCCAATTAGTTTGTGTGACCCAACAGTCCTTGCAAAAGCTGGCATTTGTTCATACTACATACGTCTCACTCTCCCCATTCATCCTACTCATTTGAACTCTATTCACCAAAAATCCAAGCTCCTCCCTGGTAATCATGGCATGCATTCTTTCCTTTCCTCAGTGGTTCTCCAGTGCCCCTAGACAACTCTTTGGGCACTTGCTATTTATTTCCTTGGGTAATTAGTTACTTGTTTTGTATTTTTATATCTTATAGGACTAAACTAGATTATTAGTTTCACCACAGCAAAAAGTAATTCTCTTCTTGGTCTCTCTAATAGAACACCATGTACACAGCAGGTGTTGAATATCTCTTGATTATATTCATCCATCCATAAATCTGTTCTATGGATTTAAGTGGAACTGAGGCTCATTTTCATTTTTCATCAGGATATATGCACCTGGCAGATGCATAACAGCTACTTCTCAGTAGTAAATGTAATAATATTGGTATATAATTTGGTTGTAAAGTTAGGAAAGTACTTTGAAATTTTTCCAGATGAATGGCAATATTATGCATGAAAATAAAGCCTGGAATATTTCCTCTTTCTCTTTTAGTTTCTTTTCTCTCAAATTAAGGATTCTTGACTTCTTACTTCCCTTAGAGAGGTGGGCAAGAAACCTAAGATACAACAGCCAAAAATAAAGCAGATCTTCATAAATGAAGGTATTGGAAGAATACAAGTCTCAGGAGCAGAGTAACAAACGATGTCAGCCTATGCAAGTAATTCATGAATGAAGCCATGAACCAGGGGCCAGGCTATGCTGGCCCAATAAGAACACGCCTCTTCATTAGGATATGACTTTTTTTAAATTAAATTGATTTGTTTATTTACTTTTAATTTACAACATTCAGTTCCACAGTCCCTTGAGTTTCAGATTTTCTCCCCCTCCTTCTCTTCCCCCCCATCATGGCGGCATGCACTCGAATATAGGATCTACAAACATCTTCACATTAATCATTAGTCATATTGTAAAGAAAGATTATAACTGATGGAATGATCAGTGGGAAAGAGGAAACAAAACAAAACAAGAAAAAGAAACACAGCAAGTGGTTTGTTTCAATCTGCATTCAGACTTCGAATCTCTTTCGATCATGAGTCTTTTGGAGTTGTCTTATAACCTTACATTGCTGAGAAGAGTCCAGTCTATCAAAGCTGGTTGTCACACATATGTTGTGTCTGTGATTGTGTACAAATTTCTCCTGGTTCTGCTCTTCTTGCTCAGCATCAGTTTATATAAGTCTCTCCAGGTTATTATGAAGTCCATCTGCTCCTCAAGGATATGACTTTAAAAAAAATTATGCCTGGATAATTTTCAACTGTGACTACATAAAACAATAGCATAGGTTAGCTCCAACAGCACAAGTAGACTCCTGGGTTTTGACTTGTATAGCAGCTTTATGAGAGACAGTACTTTCTCAATCATTCTTTAAGAAATCCAGTCACTTTAGACCCCTAAAACTCCATTCAGAAGCATGAGATGCTGCAATAGTGTCAAAGGGCTTCTGCCAATAGGGAAAAAAGCCATGACACAAGACAGGTAGCAACAATGGCCCAGCCACTAATTGGCACATTTAAATCAAAGTCTATTTTTTCGACACCATTCTATAAAGGGCCCTTTCTGTCCCAATACAAATATGGCTTAATTTCATTTCCTACTCGGCTTTGTGTAATTTTGACACGTCCTCAGTCAAACTCGATCCACTTCTCCAATCAGGCCCCATTTTTCTGGAGATGGGAAAACAAGAGGAAGCTAAAGTAATTATTGAAAACTCATAAGCAGCAGCTTTAGCCTAATTACCTTGACTTTCCTTTTTAATTTTTCTATCGATTGCCTCTTGTTAATATACAAGTATTGACTGAGCCAGTAGGGTCTGGTGCTGCTATGATAAGAACAGATGCCGTTGGGAAGCAAAATGCAATTAGGGAACCCAATATCCCGCTCTTCCTTTTCAGGAGCACTTGGGGTTATGCTGCGCCAAACTAAATGCCGAGGAAAGCAAGAGTTCCTGCTAAGAATCACTCGCAGAGTACCTGCCCTGAAAGCATCTTTGTCAAATGAGATGATGACAGTCAAGTGCTTAGCACAGGGCCTGGCACATGCAAACACTACATAAATGCGAGGCATTACTGTTAGTGTTGTTGCTATTATTATTAAACTTGCCTTCAGTCTCCCATCTTATAACTAACTCTCTGCCACAGGGAGGCGGCAACTGGGAAAAAGGGCACGGTCCCTCTTGCTTTGTTCTGCCTCTCAAGTGAGGATGAAATTCTGCTTAGTTTTCAGCACACGGTCTCAGGGAACTCTCAGGTGCACAACTCCAGGGAAAAGAGCCAAAGGCAGAAGGTGATATTTTTCAGAGGTGCCCATGCTCCTTTTTAAAATATTGTGATGATGTATTTAAAGCTGCAACCTTTTTTTTTCTTTTTGGAGGAGGGAAGGCAGGGCAGTTGGGGTTAAATGACTTGCCCAAGGTCACACAGCTAGTTTTGTGTTAAGTGTCTGAGGCCGCATTTGAACTCAGGTCCTCCTGACTTCAGGGCTGGTGCTCTATTCACTGTGCCACCTAAAACTTTTAAAGAAAGCTCTATTGTGTATTTGCCCTGAATATCAGAACCTGATTTTAACAGTCATCATATTATCTTTGTCAGGGAGAAATTCAAAGTCACTTTGTTCCAGGAAAGAAAGCTTACTTGAAAAGAACTGTTTCTAGGTATACAGGTTTGTGGCTGCAATAAGGAAATCTCACCTTTTTGGGGGATGCGGGGTCCTATAGAGTTATGTCTTGTTTAAACACATCCCCCAAAATTCAAACAACCATTTCTTGACTTTTTGCTATACTCCAAGAGATAAAAAATTAAACAGAAATCAAGCAGCTAACAAATACTGAGAACAAGACACTGTACAGTAGAGTAGGCAGAGAGCTGGCCTTGGAGTCAAGAAGGTCAGGGTTCAAATCCTCCCTCTGATACATCCTGACTGTGTGACCACAGACATACCCTTTAACCCACTCACTGATCCCACCAGTAAGCCTATTCCCAAATGAAATTAAAGAAGAAACAATCCTGATGTGTAAAAAATATTTGTAGAAGATCTTTTTTTAGTGACAAAGAACTAGAAACTAAGGAGGTGCCCATCAGTTGGGGACAGGTTGAATAATTATAGCATATAAATGTACTGGAATACCACTATGCCACAGGAATGAAAAAAGACCATTTCAGACAGATGACTGGTGTGAGCTGATTCAGATTTAAGGAAACAGAACTGGAAATACTGTTTGCACTAAAATATCAACACTGCAAAAACAAACCATTTTTATAAACTTCAGAACTTTGATCAACATAATGATCGACCATGATTCCAGAAGTACTGTCTGACAAAAGGTACGCTAGAACAATATGCAGAACGAGATATATCTTTTCAGACGTAGCCAATGCGTGATTTTGTTTTGCTTGACAATGTCTATTTTTTACAAGGATTTTTTGCTTTTTTTCTTTTACGAATGCAGGGCTAGTTGGGAGAATTTCTATAATTTTTGACAGGAATGATCCGGTCTTGAATCACTATTATAAATCTATACGTCCATTAAATAAATCTATTATGAATAAACCATTTGTTTAAAGCTAATAACAATAATAACTATGTAATTTTATTATTACATTTTGTGCATGGGGGTGAGGGAGGCAGCAACTAAGCACAGAGGAATAAGCGAAAAATTAATCATAATTGCCAGACCTGAATTGACAGAAATATTAAAGGATTATGAGGAGGGAGAGTCACAGAATTGGAGAACTGAAATTTGGAAGACTCCACAGAGGTCATCAATTCCATCTCCTACAGTGTTGGAAGTGCCTTCCACAGTAGCCCTGTCAGCAGCATCACCTTCAAACTTGAAAGAATGAACACACTTTAGAACAGCTCTAATACAGAATTCTCTTACATTATTTAAATAAATACTTTGTGAAGTGTCCTCAAACTTTCAAAACTACATGTCAAGAAACTATATGCAAAATAGGCTATAATGATATGAAAACCCTTGCAGAATATAAACAGCTAATCACTGAGAGGGCTCTATGTCAGTCAGTGCAAAGAGTAAAAAGTTATCAGTTTCTCAGTCATTATCCAAATCCTCAAGTAGAAAGTTTATTTGGGTAAGAGAATTCTTCCAAGCTTATGAAATGTTACATTAAAAGAATATGCAGTTTCCCAGCAATGCTAAGAAAGGTAATGATGCCACACATTTAATTTTTCCTGCATTCATGTGTCTGCCAGCATTATAAATGAGTCATTAACACTCTCAAATAGATTGACACTGTTGTTTGCTAGCCCTGAAAAATCTCATTTCCTTCAAGACAGAATAAAGACATTTTGGATCCAGTAATTGGAAGGCATGGAAAGATAGGAGAAATCTAAAGACCCTAAAAATTTTGTGTTCATCTTTCTGATATTTATTTTGCTACCAAACCTGAAGTCTGAATGTTATATTTCAAATACTGATATTTTTCAGGCAGATATATTGGCTTTTAATTCAATGTTAGAAAAAGAGGTATAGGTCAGATGCCACTCAGGCTGGTATGTTGGTTCAGGTTCTACACTGGAACAAAAAGAGACTCTAGACCAAAGCACAGTTAACAAGAAGAAATTTACCTAACCTTAGCATGGAAAGTGTAGTCAGTAAGAATATAGCATTTATTCAGTTAAGCAGAGCTTCTTACACCTTTATTAGTCATACTGGTGCATAGGTCAAAAGCCTAAGGGATGAGCCCCTGAGAGTCTTTGTCCTGTAGGTCAATTAAGACTCAATAAATCAGTAGTTTTCACACCTTTTAAGGAAAAAATAGCTCTGCCAGGTTGGGGAAGGGTCTTAGGATACTTTTCCCAGGACATCAGTGGACTAAAGGAAAGAAAGCACCTCTGTCTAGAAGTCTCTTTAAGTCACATGTTAAGAGAATGTCAGAATGCTTTGTGCTACAAATGGCCTGCAACAAACCACTTTCTAAAGATTAGATAACTAATACTAAATTGCCTGACACTTTAGTCAAAGAACAAGGAGAGATTACATTGCTCAGAATATGTGAACATCAAAGATACCTAGCTTCAGTTTTCAAACAAATGGAAAAGATTTCAAAAAGTACTCTACATGGCTTTTAGAGACGTAACTATAATCACTAATGATTAGGAAATGACCCCATGAAACCCATATAGTGTATTCCATTCTCCACTCACAGTGGCTCAGAAAGTTGGCATTAGTTGAAGCATAAATATTTACATTTATTCCTATTAAATGTCACCTCATTGAACCCAACAATGTTGAGGGTGTTTGTGACTGGATACCAACTTTGTCAACTAACATGAGAGCTTTGTGTTATGAGTAAATCTGATAAACATATGGAAGAAAACACAATTTTTAGGCACAAGCTTTCTAGAAAATAATTTTTATTAATTTTTATTATTCTAATCTAAGCATTTCTGTTTGGAGAGAAAGAAGTTCAAACCCTGACAGAAGCCCTTCTGTCTTCCAATGCTGCTACTGCCCTGGTACAGGCCCTCATTACCTCATGCCTGAACTACTTTAGGAGTTTCTGCTTTGCCTGCCTGCTTCAAGTCTCTCTCCATTCCAGCTGATCCACCACTCCCTGCACTCTATGCTCCTGAGACTCTGGCTTCCTTGCTCTTCCTTACACAAGCCACTCCAACTCTCCACTCCTTGTGATTTTCCTGGTTGTCCTCCATGCTGAGAATTCTCTCCTTCCCCACCTCTGCCTTGGATTCCCTTGTTTCCTCTCAGTCTCTGCTAAAAATCCTACCTTCTACCAGAAGCTTTTCCAAGTTCTCTTTAAATTTAGTGGTGCCTGCCTTCGGATCTCTAATTTATCCTAACTATATCTTGTTTGTGGATATTGTTTCCATCTTGCCTCCCAGCAGTGCCTTCCCTCTGATCTTCAATTGATCCTAATTATATCTTGTTTGCAGCTACTGTTTCCACGTTGTCTTCCCCATTAGTGGCAGATAGGTGGGCCAGCAGACAGAGCAAAGGATCTGAAGTCAGGAGGACTTAAGTTCAAATTCAGTCTCAGACTCAAGGCAAGTCACCCACCTCTCTTGTCTCAAGTTTCTCATTTTTAAAATGGGAATAACAACATCATCTTCCTCCCAGGATTACTGCGAGGATAAAACAAGACAACTGTAAAGCACTTTGCAAAACTTAAAGCACTATACAAATGCTGGCTACCACCACCACCACCACCACCACCACCATCATCATCATTATCATCAGTCATCATCATCCTCTTCCTCCTCCTCCTCCTCATCACTACTAACTCCTTACATAGTGAGATCTGGGAGGGCAGGGGCTGTTTCTGCCTTTCTTTGTATCCCCTGCACTAAAGCACAGCACAGCACATAATAGGTGTTTGCTTCGGGTCCTGACTTTGGGTGCCCCGTGTCTCTGAAGATGCCTCTTTCAAAAGCCTGTTTTAAAGTTATTATTTATAAGTATTCCTGAACAAGGAAAATTCACAAAATGATGCAACGATTACAGAATTCAGGGCAACATGAAGAAGGGTTCAGTTAAGAGTTGTTTCATCAAACAAACCAAGTCA
>JAQQSU010015254.1:0-11219 GCA_028627135.1 Pseudochirops cupreus
CGTAGCTCTCAGGAAGGTGCTGGGACCCTTCCTACTTACTTCCGGCTTACTGGATAATGAAGACTCCAAGACCGAGGCCCAAGACCGCGATCCGGATCCAGGCTGCTCAACGTGAGAGCACTGACCTCAGAACAATAGCTTAGTCCCCCTGCTGTCTGCAGGCCGCGGGCGGCAAGCTACAACGTGGAGGTGGGTGCAAAACCTCTGCCTTTTGCTTTTCTGCTCTGGAGGCCTTTCAGCCAGACTGCTCCCCTCCCAACTACGCAAGTCCCACTGAGCTAGTTCTGAACGCTGCTCGCAGCTGCCGCTAATCGCTCACCAGAGAGGCTCCTCTGCTCCTCCCGTCCAGCCGCCCTGGGGCTCAGCCAGGGCTTCAGACCAGGCTGGTTTTGGTTTGCAGTGCTGATATGGTTCCTCGTAGCCGAGCTGACTTTAGTGGGAAGTATCTTTGTGTGTGTTTTGGAGTTCTAGGATTGGTTTAGAGTCCTATTTTATGGGTATTTTGGGGTGGCTATGTGAGAGCTGCGATATGTTGCTGCTGGTACGCCGCCATCTTGGCTCCGCCCCCCCCCCCATAGCTATATTCCAACCCAATCACATCCTGAGAGATTGTCTATGAGAGTTCCCTCCCCCTCATCCCAATTTTCTGCATTCCTTCTGTTCTCATCTTACATAGGTTTTATTCATACAAGAAAATTTTAATTTAAAATAATTGAAATTATCCTTTTTACACTTCAATAATGCTCTCACCTTTTAATATTGCTAAAGGTCTGATACTGCTGAACTTACTTCTTTTATATCTTTTTTCCCTGTTTTTTTTTTAAGTTCCTGACCTTTTGTTCTTCCAACTGAACTTTGTTATTACTTTTTTCTAACTCAGTAAAATAGTTTTTAATAATTTAATTGGGATGACATTGAATAAGTAAATTAGGTAAAATTGTCATTTAAAAATTATATTGGCTTTACCTACCCACAGACAATAAATATTACTTCAGTTATTTAGATCTGAATTTATTTGTATAAAGCATTTTATCTTTATGTTCATTTAGTTCCTGTGTCTGTTTTGGCAGGTATATGCTCAGGTCTTTCATACCATCTAGGCATTTTAAATGGTCTAAACAAATATCAAACAATATTGCTGACCCATAGTGTAGTTTCTCTATTTTTTACTTTTGATTAAATCTATTTTAACTTTGTCTGAGATCATGATTACTATCCCTGCATTGTTACATACTAAATTCTACTCCTGGCCCTTATTTTATATTTGTGTGTATCTCTCATTTTTATAATACTTCCTGAAAACAACATATCACTGAATTCAAATTTTTAATCTGCTCTCCACTTGCATTTTATGGGTAAACTCATCCCGTTCACATTCTAAGTTACCCTCTTCCTATTTTTTCTTACTAGCCTTCTTATCCCATTTACCCTATTCCTCCTCACTTTTCTGCTTTACTTCTACCCACTGCTTTGCCCTACTATTCCTTAACCTACCTGCCCCTCTAAGAGTCCCTCTTTTATCCTCTCCTCCCTCCTAAATCTTAATAATCCTTCTATAGGTGCCCCCATCCTGTTCCCTCAATGTCTTATTTCTTTATAAATTTAGAAGACTTTTATATCCTAAATGTATATATTGTTCTCTCTAACCCAGATCTGATGTGAGTAGGGTTCCAGCACTATCATTCCTCTTCCCTCACCTGATTCCTCTGTATCAGTTCTTTTTCTTGCTTCTCATTTGTATGATATAATTCCTTTTTTTACCTTTTCCTACATGATTTTACTTTTTAAGAATCACATCATACTCTTCTCTACCCAATGTTTCTTTCAAACTACCCTATTACTATTGATAATCTTAGGCATACAGTTTACATTTCCATGTATAAAAAGAAAACAATTTGTCCTTATTAAGTCCCTTGTAATTGGTCTGTAATGTTTACCTTATATTTCCCCTGGATCTTGTATGTCAAATTTTCTATTAACTTCTGGTCTTTTTTGTGACAAAAATCCCCAAAGTCTGCCAATTAATTGAATATCCATTTTTTTCCCCATTCAGGATTATACTTTGCTAGGTATGATAGTTTTGGCTACAACCTCAGTTCTTTTGTTCTTTGATATATAGTCTTCCAAGACCTTTGGTCTCTTAGTGTAGCCGTTGCTAGTTCTTGTGTAATTTTAATTGTGACTGCTTGGCATTTGAATTAGCTTTTTTTTTTCTTGTTACTCATAATATTTTCTCCCTAACCTGGGGGTTTTGGAATTTGGCTGAGATACTCCTGTAGGTTTTATCCTGGGGTCTCTTTCAAGTGGTGATTGGTGTTTTTTTTTCTTTTCTATTTTTCCTTTCCCCTCTTGTTTTAAAATTTCAAGGCATATTTCTCTAATTATTTCTTGTATTATTGTATCAAGACTCTTTTTTTGATTGTAGCTTTCAGGTAGTCTGATTATTGTTCTATTTCTCTTCTTGATCTATTCTCCAGATTGGTTGTTTCCTTTATGAGATGTTTTGCATTCTCTTCTATTTTTTCATTCTTTTTATTTTGTTTTATTATTTCTTGTTGATGTTGTTTTTATAACATTATTGGCTTTCCTTTGCCCAATTCTAGTTTTCAGGGAGTTGTTTTCTTCCTTAAGATTATGGATCTCCTTTTCTGGTTGGTTGACTTTTTTTTCATAATCTTTTTGGTTTTCTTGGATTGTTCTTTCATTTAAAAAAATATTTCCTCAATCTCATTTGATTTTTTTTCTTTGAGCTCTTCTAAGAATTCTTTTTGTGTAAGTCACCATTTGACATTACTCTTAGGAGTAGGAGAGCCCTTTTTTTTTTGCTTCAGTATCCTCCTCTGAAGATAAACCCCAATCTTTTCTGTTCCTATAGTAAGTGTCTATGGTTGGGTTCTTTCTCCTTTGCTTGCTCATTTTGCTTTTTGTTTTAAATTTTTAGCAGCTTGTTATTATAATCACCTCTAGGGGTGTGTGACGGATAGTGCCTCTGGCCTCAGTTTCTTCTTACTGTTATTTTTTTAGCTTTGTTCTGGGCCCAACCTCTGCACTCCTTTCCCTCTCCAAGCTAGCTGTGCTCTTCCCCTTCCCTTTTCCCCTCTGCCTCCGTGCTGAAACTGCTCTTGCTCCCTGAGTATCCTTGAGTGGCTATAACCTTCAGTTATCACCTCTAACCTATAAGTGAAACTAAAAACTCAGCTCTCCTCTAAGTACCCACAGCCAGCAGCATCCTGTCCTCTGCTTCTGGACTCAGGGGGTGTGTACTGGTTTCTTCTCACCTTCCTCAGAAGCATAGCTTGGCCTGGCATCCAGGGGCAGCAGAGGTTCCTTCAATTTTCCCCTGCTCAGATGTCTGACCTTTCCTCCTCTCCTCTCCCCTCCCCACAGTCTGGGAGGTGAGAATTCCTGTGGGGAAGAGAACCTGGAGGTGTTTACAATTCACCCAGGACAGATCTCCATCCTGGGGTCTTTGTTCAGATCTTCTCCAGTTGTCCCAGGAGGATCCCTGTTCTGCCCCAACTCTTGTTTATTTTTCCTGCTCTATGTTCACCTACGTGCTATTTTGTCTTGTTTGCAGAGGAAATCTGGAGAGCTTGGAATTTTCTGACTTCACCAGCTTCCCAGAATCCTCTTGTTTTCTTTTCATTCTAAAAGAAATATTTCCAGCAATCATTTTCTCTTCAATGGCATTCACTAGCATCCTCCCTACCCTGCCCAACACCTCCACTTCCAACCTTTCCTTATTCTTTTTTTGTCCTGTGTCCTGAGTTTGAATTCTAGGCTTCCACAGGGAAATGGGTTTTTTCTTCTAAACTTTCTTTTGGTTAAGCAGATATCTCTATTGGAGGAGCTATCTTCCCCCCACATCACCCCAACTTTGCAATAAATGTTCTGTTCCAGGGATCAGCACATGATTTCTTCATGTAATGAGGAGTTTCATCAGAAAGTTTCACTTACCTGAAATCTGATACTCTGAATTCTATTTCCAATATAATACACATTTATTAAGCACCAATATGTGCCTGGCACTATGCTAAGCACTGGGGATATAAATAAGAAAAAGAAAGACAGTTCTTACCTTCAAAGAGCTTACAGTCTAAGGAAGGAAACTGAAAAGGGTGAGGGGAAGATATCAGAGGGTACTTGGTGGAGAGGTGGGATGATGATGGTAGAGTCAAAGATTTTTTGAGCCCTCGTAAAGGAAGGCTTTGGGAGGAGTTTTTTGCTCCACCCTCTAAGCCTCCAATCAGAGGGGAAGAGGCAACTGAGGGTAATGATAAAATGAGAGTACCAAAGCTGAAGCAATTTCCATGATGATGAGATTACTGGTGATAAGCTTGTTTCCATCACAAATTCAATGCTTTTGGGAAGTGGAAGAGTAGGGTTTTTTGGGGAAAATTTCATCATCACCCCTTCTTGAAGCCCTCTCCTCTGCTCCCTGCTACCCTCCCTTGCATTCTCTTGCACCCACTCTGTAACACAGCTTCTAGCATACTGTAAGTGCTTAATATATCTTTTTTGATTGATTGATAATACTGTTAGGATTAGAGGCATTCCTGGAGTGCTGCTTACTTACAGACTTTGTATACAGCATTATCTTTCCCAAGGCTGCCCTTGAGCATAGCTGCCATCCTGTATTCTACCCTTTCTCCTTTACTTTTCTTTGACTTCTAATCTCTTTTGAAAAGGATTCTTTCCTCTTCTGGTTGTGATTGATTAAGATTATTTACACAAAGAAAATTACTTATGAATAACTTTTTCCTTCACATTGTACTGAAAGGTGATTGAACTATAACTTTGAAAACAGCGGCACTTTATTGAGAGATCTTTCTTTCATTGAGGGAGTTTCTTAAAAACATTTAGAAGGAATCATCATTATTATTATGTGTAATGGTAAACAGAACAAAATATTTCATAACATGTATTTTTTAAAATCTTATTTTTCCAATTACATATAAGAACATTTTTTTAAACATTTGTTTAAATTTTTGAGTTCCAAATTGTCTCCTTCCTTCCCAACTCTCACCTCTCCCTAAGACAGCAAGCAATCTGATATAGGTTATACCTGTGCAGCCATGTAAAACATATTTCCATATTAGTCATGTTGTGAGAGAAATGCAGACAAAAAAATATCAACCCAACATGAAAAAATGAAGTGAAAAATAGTATGCTTCGATCTGTATTCAGGCTCTTTCTCTGGAGGTAGATAGCATTTTTCATTACAAATTCTTAGGAATTGTCTTGGATCTTTGTATTGCTGAGAATAGGGAAGTCATTCACAGTTGATCATCATACAATATTGCACAGCATGTATTTTTAAAAATGCTAAATGTGAATTTGTTTAAAACTTTAAGCTGACAAAACATGGGAGAGGAGAGAACGAACAAAATTTTAGAACTAGAAGTAACCTTAGATACCATTTATTCCAACCCTTTCATTTTAGAGATGCAGAAATCAAGTGATTAGTTTACTTACCAAAGGTCATCCAACTAGTTGGGAGAGTGGAAACTGGGCCTTTTGACTCCCCATTTGGTGGTTCTACTGTGCCCTTATATCCTAAATCAATTTCTGTAGAAAAGCTGTAAATAAGATTCCACTATATTCAAGACCATAAGTACAAGAATATAAGCACCATGAGGGCAGGGGTCATATTTTATGTAAAGTTTATATTTCCTCCAGCATCTAGTACATAGCACATGCTTACAAACACTTATTGAATGAATGAGTGAAATGGAATGATTTTAACCTCATACACAGACTCATGATAAGACTATGTACTATCACTGGTTTTAAAATGCTTAATTTAGATAAAACATATCTTGAATAGAATTTTTTCATAATATTTGGTTTTCCCCCAATTACACATACACAAAAAAACAATTTTAACATCCTTTTAAAAAAAAGTTTTGAGTTCTAAATTCTATCCTTCCCTCCTTTCCCTCTCCCTGAGACAGCAATCTGATATAGGTTATATGTGTGCAATCATGTAAAACATATTTCTATATTAGTCATTTTATGGAAGAAAATTCAAACTAAAAAAAAAGAAAGAAAGAAGAAGAGAAAGTGAAACATAATATGCTTCAGTCTATAGTTAGACACCATCAGTTCTTCCTCTGGAAGAGAGAGAACATTTTTCATCATGAATTCTTTGGGATTTGTCATTGTTCTTTGGGATCATGGAATTGCCAAGAACAGTTAAGTCATTCTCAGTTTTAGGTGTACAATATTGCTGTTGTTATGTGCAATGGTCTCTTGGTTCTGCTCACTTCACTTTGTATCAGTTCTTACAAGTCTTTCCAGGTTTTTCTGAAATCATCCCACTTCTCATATCTTACAGCAAAATAATATTCCATTACAAGCATATACCACAACTTGTTCAGCTGGAATTGAATATTTTTTGAAGAAAAAAAAAGAAAATAAAGCATATAATTGAATTTAAAAACTTTTATTAATTTTTTTATATCATAATTTTCTTCTGACTCCTCTCTTTCCAAATAGAGCTCTTTTTTGGAATAAAGTTCAGGAAGGCAGACAAATGGACACCCTGGTCACATCTGACAATGCATATTTTATTCTGCGTCTATATTCACTGTACCACCTCTCTGATGAGAGGCCGGAATATATAAGAAAATTTCCAAGGGGAAAAAAAACCCAACTACATATACTCTGTTCAAACAAACACATATTGTTTATTATTAATACATGTGGGACAGAGAGGGCACCTATGTGGTAAGTACAATTTATCATGAAAGTCTGGGTCTACCATTAAAAATAGCATATGAAAAACAAAGACAATAATTATATAGAATATACAGCCATTAAGCAGGGAATATTTTAGCACTATGAAGAAAATTGTTGAGAGGACATAATTGTTTAGTAATGATGATAATTTTCCTGCTTCATGCCATCTTCAAAAATGTCAGCTAACTGCCATTTGCAGGGTTTCCAAACATCTTGCAGCCACCCACCATGACTCTGCCAGAACAGAACTTAGTTGCCACATCTAGTTTGTAGGCAAGTTCAGGAGAAAAAGGAATCAGCAACGACAACAACAAAAAGAACAGCTCATTGCACAAATGCAACTTGGCATTGCAAACTCATTAACACATGTATATTCCTTGCAATTTTCAGCCATCTCTGAGGGCTGCTTAGCACTCCCTCTTTTTGGCCCTGCTCATGTGCAAAGAGGAGTTCTGGGCTCCTTGGAGGGACTGAAAGGGGCTTAGCAGCCCACCAACCCTCTGGTAGCCTAGCAGCTTGGGCACCACTTCGGGGAACATTTTGGAATTGATGGGGAAACTGTGAGGCAGTTGCAATTGTAAACAGTAAACATATTGAAGAGTGGAGGCTTGGGAAGAGTGAAGGGAGGGCAGGTGGGGAGTTTTCTTTGTTTTTCAACACGAAGAAAACATTGGTCTGGTTCCATTCCTGCCGTTAGGCTAAATCATGGCTTGTTTCTACCACAGCTAACACAGCTGTCAGTTCATTTCGACCCTGGTTATGCTTCTTTAAAGGGTTTGTTAAGAATGTGCCATTATGTTCCAAGGATTCGGAGAACACATTAAAGGTGTTGGTCGCTGTCAAAGATAAGTCCAAGGCCAGACCTACATGAGCAAAATCACCTAAGTAATTCAGACACTTCTTCCTCCGCCCTTCCCCACTAATTTCTCAGTATGAAGATAGAACAGTAGGTAAGTCCACCCCCTGCCCCAAACTGTTAAAATTATAATCTCTAAATTGGTGACTTCGTTCTATATAACAAAACCCTCACTTGAGGCAAGAATTTGGATACTCCCTGGAAGTTGCTTATAATGGTATTAGATCAGTTAAATTCTAGCCTGTTATCAAGTTGCTTTTTCCATGATCTTTATGTGAGTTATTAACATGAACGAACCACTATAGCATTCTTTGGAGGCAGAAACATCTTAAGATGCTCCTCTCACATGCCTTACACCATGGGACCTAGGATCTTATTTCTGATCAAAGTTTAAGTCTCTAGGGTGATGGGTAGTTAGGCACAAAGAGATGGTAGGGATTTTTTTGGGGGGGAGGGGTTAACTGAATGAGTCATAGAAAGAAAGAAGGCAACAAACACTTATTTATGGGTAGTGTGTGCCAGGTATTGTAAAGTGGTAAGCACTTCACAATTGTTACGTCATTTGATCCTCACAAGTCCAGGAGGTGGGTACTATTATTATTTCCTTTTTATAGTTGGGGAAATGGAAGCTAAAAGGCTTAAGTGACTTTGCCCAGAGTTACACAGCTGGTAAGCATCTGAGGCTGGATTTGAACTCAGGTCTTCTTGACTCCAGGCTCAGTACTTTATCCACTGTGCCACCTTGCTTCATCATGGAAGATTTTAATATCTTACCTCGAACTCCATTTGAGGATCCCCTATTCATGAACCCCCCTATCAGTAGTCCTATGAACACTTTTCCTCATAAATAATCCTTGTACCCTGAAATTTAAGATTACTTTGCTGTGCCTGACATAACTAAAGAAAAGTAAACCCCCTATTTGGGAGAACCTCCCTCCTCTCCCCCACTTTTTCCTCCCATCCCAGTAAAAGAAACACATACACATATACAAACACATACACATATACATACACATATACACACATGTACATACACACACTATATATATAGTCTACTGATTGCTTGGCAATATTCCTGATATATTTGTGAAAAGATCCCATAAGATAAGATAAGTTGTTTTTCCAAGACTTGTAGGTCTAGGCAAGGTGCCAAGATCCATCCCACAAGCAAAGTTATGACCAATTAAAAGTCTTGAAAGATTTCAGAGCAAAGATCTAGGAGCAGAGAAGCTATGTATCATTGTCTCCTCCCACTGATTAAGATGCTGAAAGACCAAAGCAGAGATTGAGAAACAGAAATTGAGGTTCACAAATAGCATCCTGAAGGAACTAGAAAATACAAGAGGTTAGACCAATGCTGTCTCCATTCATGCATGTGATGCCATATGGTGTTGTGTCTGGGAAATGTGCCCCTTGGAGAATTGAACTGGCACATAAGGGAGGGACAAAGGCAGCCACGTCTCATTCCTCACTCACACCAGCTGGCTTCAGTATGTGAATCCTTGCAGTCATCACTAAAGAGAAGCAAAAACAAGGATGTGTGTATGTATGTAGACTCACATGTGTGTGTGTGTGTGTGTGTGTGTGTGTGTGTGTGTGTGTGTGTGTGTGGTTATTTCTGGACTGAGAGGAGCACAGTGTTTTGATGCTGAACAGGAAACAAAAGTGGGAGGGACTGATCACCCAGCTCACCTTGGCAGAAATGGACATACTGCTTTGCCCTTGCCCATGTGTTGTGAACTTGATTCTGACCACCCTTAAAAAGATGGGGTGGAGTTTTTCATAAAGAGGAGAATAATTCAAAATGGAAAGTGCTGAAACACTGTTGGGGAAAAATTATTTGACAAGCTGGCACCATAACAGTATGAGCCAGGAAGTATTTTAATAAAGAGGTCAGATTATGTTAGAAGCTGAGATGAACTTTGATGTCATCAATGTTGGTGACCCTTCCATGGGCCCCTCCTTTCCAAAGCTCTCCTCATCCATGTCTTTTTGTCAATTCTCTATGGAAAGTCAGCTTTAACCTAAGACACCTCCAAAAGATGCATGATGGAAAATACTATCCACATCCAGAAAAAGAACTATGGAGTCTGAATGTAGATAGAAGCATACTATTTGCTTTCTCTCCCTTCCCTCTCTCTCCCTGTTTCTGTCTGTCTGTCTCTCTCTTTCTTTTTCTGTTTCTTCTTTCTCATGGTTCCTCCCATTTGTTCTAATTCTTTTTTACAACATGACTAATACAAAAATATGTTTAATATGAATGTATATATAAAGCTTATATCTGATTGCATGCTATCTTGGGGAGGAGAGAGGAGGAGGGGGAGAAAATTTAGAAATCAAAATCTTATGGAAGTGAAAGTTGAAATCTAAAAATAAAAAAAAAAAAGTCAACCTTATATACTGAAGGTTTTTCTCCAGTTCTTTTGATGTTAAGGATGGAGGTGTTTCCTCAGAGTTATTCATGTGCCTATTCCTCACTCTCAATAGGTAAGCAGTCCACCTCCTTTTCATGATACCTTCTGTGCCACTTTTGCAAGTTATCATCCTGCATTCTGCTTATGCCTGTCTTGTGTCTTTGGGACACCTACAATTTTGATTCCTTTGTAGTAAAATGGAATTTTAAAACACCTTGAGGTTCACCTAGGACCTAGGTCTTATTAAGGTTCCAACACTTGCACTGCTTTCCTTGTACCCCTTCTCTCGCTTTCTAGATCTTTGACTCTCTAGACTATACATCATATTTAATATGATACAGCATCCCATCTCTGCTTGAAAAGTTTCAGTGGCTCCCTATTGCCTTTGGGATATAAAAATGTAAACTTCTCAGAATGTATGTTAAAATCCACCTACTGTTGCAGACCTATTTTTTTCTTTTTGTGAATTTATTTTTAGTTTTCAACATTCATTTCCACAAGATTTTGAGTTCCAAATTTTCTCCTCATCTCTCCTCTCTCACCTACTCCAAGATAGTGTGCATTCTGATTACCCCTTCCCCCAATCTGCTCTCCCTTCTATCGCCCCCCCCCCCTTCTTTTATCCCCTTCCCTTCTATTTTCCTGTAGGGCAAGATTGATTTCTATACTCCATTGCCTATATAGCTTATTTCCCAGTTGCATTTTTAATTTTTAATATTAATTTAAATAAACTCAATTAATTAATTAATTAATCATTAATTTTTAAAACTTTGATAAATGAATCTTAAAAATTTATTTTTATGTGCAATTGGGAAATAAAATATACACGCAATGGAGTATAGAAATCTATCTTGCCCTACAAGAAAGTAAAGAGGAAAGGAATGGGGGAAGGTGATAAAAGGGAGGGCAGACTGGAGGAAAGCATAATCAGAATGTATGCCGTCTTGGGTTGGGGGGAGGGGAGAGATGGGTAAAAATTTTGGAACTCAAAATCTCATGGAATGAATGTTGAAAATTAAACATAAATAAATAAATTATTTAAAAAAACCTTTGATTTCCAAATTCTCTCGCTTCCTTCCTCCTTATCCACTCTGTTTGAGAAGGCAAGCAGTTTGAAATTTAATGTAGGTTCTGCATGTGTAGTCATGTAAAACGCTTGCATAATATGTTGTGAAAGACTAAGTATATTTTTCTCCATACTATCCTGC
>JAQQSU010015255.1:0-11218 GCA_028627135.1 Pseudochirops cupreus
AGGAAGGGAAGGAGGGAGGAAGGAAGGGAGGGAGGGAGGGAGAAAGGGAGGAAGGAAGGAAGGAAGGAAGGGAGGGAGGGAGGAAGGGAGAGAGGGAGAGAGTAAGAAAGGAAGAGATAGAGGAAAGAGGAAAGAAGAAAGGGAGAGGGGGAGGGAGAGGGAGAGAAAAAGGCAGAGGGAGAGAGAGACAGACAGACAGAGAGAGAGAGACAGACAGAGAGAGAGAGACAGACAGACAGAGAGATGGGTTATTCTTATTGTATATGGTTTGTCCTATTGCTAAATTAGAAGCAACAAAAGTTAAAAAAAAAACATGCTGGATGTGATAGGCTTATCTAGGCACACCCAAACAAAATGGTGAATACATGATTGTTACAAAAATAATAGTAAGATGGTCTCCCTCACCTAATCACATTGAAACAAGTGTACACATTCAATCATTCACTTTATGCACATGTGCACGCACATACACTTACACAAGGCACACATCTATATAGTATGAATTGAGACCTTTAAAAGTCTTCTGTTCCCAAATCTATCTCCTCTGGCTGCCACCTTGCCTGAAATTCCATTTAGGTTGTTATTCTTTGGCATTAAGGAATTGCTTGTTTTAGGAGAGTTCTTTTAAAAAGAAAATGTAGCCAAAATGATAACAGATGAAGCTATTATCAGGTATAAACAACTTATGGTGAATTTGATGAGTTTCCTCTGGAAGAATTAGTACAAGACACTGAAGGAATTCAAGTTATTCCTCCTCTTCTTCTTTCTCTTTCTCTTTCTCTTCCTCCTTCTCCAACTCATATTTATAAGAATCACTCTTTTTACAAAGCCTTTTATATACACTATTTCATCTTATCCTCACAACAATTCTGTGATGGGTGTATGTAGTAGGATTTTTGGCCCCAGTTGGCAAATAAGAAAACTAAGGTTTAGAGAGGTAATGTACCCGAGGTCCACAGATAGCAAATGGTAAAGTGTCAGGACCTAAACCCAGGTCTTTTACCTCCAAGTTTAGTGGAAAAATTTTGGGGCATTCATGTGGACAAACCTGAGTGGAGTACTACAGTCCTTGCATTCATGATACTAGGAAACAAGGCCAGGGGCTAAGAAGAAAACTTGGAAAATGGAGGTGGGAGGACAATCAAAACAAATTTCAAAGACTTTTATGGGTTCAGTCTTACAAATATGTCCACATTACATCACTACCTAATTGTGTCTTTGTAAAGCTGTAACATAAAGACTCCATTCTTGGAGGCCTGCCCTCACAGTCATAACTAGGAAATCCTTTCACCTACAGTAAAATATTTGGTAAGATGTGGGAGAAAAGCAACACAAAGAATATTAGGGATTGGCTTATAGCTGATCCAGAGGTCAGTCTAACCATAGATACAGCTGAATCAGGAAGGGGCAACCCATCTCCCAGAGAGTCAAATCAGAGCCCCCAGGAATGTTGAGAGGGAAGCTGTTTCTATTCCATCTAATTTTTCTAAAATTCTACATAAGTCATTAACTTCTTTCTTATTTGTCTTTTTGTTAACTTGTTCTGAAAGGTGCACATTGAGGTACCCAATTACTAAAGTTGTATTGTTGTCTATTTCTCCCATAATTCAGTTAATATTCTTTCAAGTATTTGGGTGTTATGACATTCAGTGCATATGGACTAAGTACTAATAGTATTTCATTATCTGTATCTTTAAGCTTCAATACACTTGAAGCATTAAAAATTCTGTTCCAACCCCCCATTTTAATTCTTTGTGAATCTTAAAGTTTCAAGTGTATTTTTATAAACAATTTTAATTCTTCTAACTTTATTTCACTACTGTTTTCTATTTTATGAGTGAATCCATGCTATTTACTTTCAGTATTATGATTGTTCATTGGACATTTCCCTTCATCTTATACTTTTTCTTCTTTTCTTCTTGTTTTCTTTTTAGAAAAAAATGGACAAAGAGGCTTATAATCAACAATAACAATAATCTATAATTGAACTGTTCCTATTTCATTGTTCCTCCCCTCTTCACCAAGCCCAGACCCTGTTTATTAGTTTGTATCTTTCCTAATCCCTTCTTTATGCACATCCTTCCAAAGTTTAGTCAGTTTCTGTGTTTATCTGCTCTCATGCCACTTCCCTAGGATGCCTCCTCTATCTGCTCCTGCTAGCTTCCATGCTGTCCTGAGTTCATGGTGGTTACCCTAGTGTGCCCCTTCTACCAGCTTCCTTCAGTTGTTTATTTGTTTATGTTCAGCTCTGGACTACACAGATGAATTAAATTACATGAAGCTTTTCTTGATCCCTCTAGATGCTCATATCTTTCCCCAAGAAATTTGCTCTGCATTAATTTATTTTTCCCTGATGGTTGGAACTATTGTCTATGTCTGTATCAGGCCAGAGTCCAACACAACTCTCTGCCTATATTTGATATCTAATACAGCAAATGCTCATTACTGACCTCCCTGATTGACGTAAACACACCCATAGCAGAAATGACTTGAAAAACTTTTGGAGTCTTGTGAAAAGTCATAGGAAGGTTATATTAATATACAGCTGAAATATATAATACAAAACTTGAATGCCATTTTGCTCAGCTAAAAGTAACAAAAAAAGAAAACTGCTGAATAGAATTGAGAAATCAAAAGAATATTAGAAATTTTAGATTGCCTTAATCAGCACTTGAAATTAAGGGTCAAAAGGTTAAGGTAATATAAGGAGTCGAAGCAGCAAAAAAAAAATTACCTTTAATTTAAACCCATCTTACAGAAACTTGAAAGCAATTAAATCAAAGGAGATACAGAACCTCTGAAGGATGAAAACTTTAGGTCACCTATATGGTTGTCAGAAGTCCAACACAACCAAAATATGAGTTGGGCCAAATGCAAAATTGGAGTGCCATTAATATAATCAAGGACAGAAGAGTCAGGTCAAAAGAGGTGACTGAAATTCTAGCTTCTCTGCAAAACTTGACAGTGCTAGGATTGGATAAGATCAATAATTATTGCTTCAAATGTTCCACAGCAGAGCAAGAATTACAAGCAAAACCTTTTCTTAGATGCAAGTCTGATTCCACTCTTTCCTAAGAGAAGGTATCACACATCTACATCCAAAAGGCTGGCACAGTGGATAGATTGCTGGACCTGAATTTAAATCCAGCTTCAGACACTTACTATGTGACCCTTGCAAATCACTTAACTTCCTTCTGCTTCAATTTCCACAACTATAAAATTGAGACAATTATAACACCTATCTCCTAGGGTTACTGTAAGGATTAAATGAGATAATATTTGTAAAATCCTTAAAAAATAGAAAATGTTAAAAATGCTTATTTCCTTCTTTCCAATAGAAGACACCAGTTACTCTTCCAAATATAAACCAATTATGTGTTTCTATATTTTATACAAAAGATTCACAGCTGGTATCATAAAAAAGCTATGATCACTTAAAAGAAAACAATATTTTGTGTGAGGAACAAAATGAGTGTGTCCAAAAGTCTCAGGAGGATAAAGAGCAATGTAAGATAGATTGCTAATTATTGAATAAGCTTCCCAAAAGAAGCATGGCATTTTTATTGCTTCTAATGGTTATGTCAAACCCTTTGACTCAATTTCCCAATTATGACATTCACATAGGAAGGAAGAGAACCATATATAGTAAGAATGTTAGAAGTGTTGAAGACACTGGAAAATTGTTTCCTATTTAAGACATTCCTCTAACATGGGATGAAGTGCAAGTCACACCCATCATCCTATATACTCTTGGAGTTGCCCTGAAGATACTTTCAGCAAGCCTACAGAAGACAAACTCAAACCCCAATATCTTTATCCAGTTACAAAAGGTATAAATCTTAACCACCTGAGTTGTGACTGATGTTTTGTAACTCCTTCTGGGGTCTTCTTGGCAGACACTACAGTGGTTGACCATTTCCTTCTCCAGCTTATTTTACAGATGAGGAAACCAAAGCAAAAGCAGGGTCATACAGCTAATAAGTGTCTGAAGCTTCCTAACTCCAGATCTGGCACCCTGTTCACTGGGCCACCTAGCTGCCAGGGAACTTCCTGAGCAATAGTGCATTAAATTTGAGACATCAAAGAACAATAGCAGAATGGTAACTTGCACCAAGACCATTCCTATCTAAACTCCGTTGAATATAAAATAAGAATAAGTTAAAAATAATAATAGTAGCAGATGTTTATGTAACACTTTATATACATTATGCCCTCTGGGCCTCCTGATAACCCTGTGACGTAAGTACTGCAGGCAATATTACTTCCATTTTACAGATGAGGAAACTGAGGATTAAAGAAGTTAAGCAACTCAGGGTCAATTAGTTAGTAAGTCTCTGCTGCAGAATTCAAACCCACATCTCCCCAACACCAATACCAGCCCCCTGCCTACTGCCCCATACTATCACTCCGAAGGCCATCTAAGATGATGTCAATAGGAGAAGGACACTACAAGAGTTTTCTTCCCAGATACCCAGGAGAGGAAAGGCAGTGTTCTCCAGAAGCTTGCCTAAACTGTACTCCCATTTGATTTAAGATCTGGTAAGAGGAAGATGAGAAAGCTCCCTGGGCTTCTCTATCTCAAGACAGAGATTTAGATTCAGGACCATCACTGGGCAAGTTTCAATTTTTTTCTTTTGTTTTATTTTCAACAAGTCAGGCCAAAAGATAAATATAGATGTAGATGTACACATGTGTGTATATATGCACATACATATACACACACATATACACATAAAACTATATACATATACATACACATATACATATATACACACATACATATACACACACACCAGCATAGCATCTTACAGTCCTTGAACTGGATAAGACCATCTCTCATCTTTATCTAGTTCATTCCCCTGCCTTAAAATAGACAATACACCTAAACTAGTCCTCGCTTCTAAGGAGGAACAGACCGTGATACTGACTGGAGGTCTACCTTAGTGTACAATTGATCTTTAATTACCTCGTTCCTGATGTCTCTAAGTTGGGCATAATAATTAAGGATAAATTGAGACAGCCTTTACCTCCTCTGATTCCATTTGGGACTTGATTTCTTTTTCCACAAATTCAATGAAGGCATCCAGGGTATATTTGCCATTATATGGTACAACCTAGGAAAAAGGAAAAGCAAAACACAAGGTAGTGGTTTGACTTCTCTTGCAGTTACAGAAGGAAAGCAAATTATGGTTACCCAAGTGTCACAGGGATTTGGAGTTGGAAGGGACTTCAAATATCATCTCACAAAAGAGGAAACTGAGGCCCAGAAAGATTTAACATCTTCTCCAAGGACGCATAGCTGGTGAAAAGCTGGGTCAGGATGTAAAACACTGTCCTCTGACCTCAGATCCAGTTTCCTTTCCAAGATGCCATATTCCTTGTCCCGAGGATTTCACACATGGTAGTAACTGATAGAGTGTTACTGTAGTTTTAAGCTTTAATAACTTCAGAAGTATACATGCTATCAACTTATAACAAATATTTTTTAAAAATATATATATATAAATATATATACAAGTGTACAAAATCTTTAAATACTGATATATTTCTTATTAAATTTCAACAAAACCACCATCCTAGGCTATATATGGCTTGAGTCAGTTTTCAAATTTTTAAAAAACATCAGCTACTACGCAAGAATTGAGTTTCTATTCTTAGCCTTAAGATCATTCAGGGAATGAAGTTTTGATGTATACATGACAATTTTGATGTGACTCCCACCAGAAAAAGTCTATTGGAGAAAGATTAAGTGATCCAGGTGGCCAAGTAACAGGGCTCCCACAACCAATCCACCGATCTAAGAAAGCATCATCCAAAAACTACTGCATACAAAGACATAATGACAGAGCGCTCCGTCCTGTCAAAATCAAAAACTTATTATTCAAAGTTCACAAAACTAGATTAGTGTAGAAGAAATGTAAATAATTAAATTTTCAACTGATATTTTTCTAAGTTTATAGTATTTATGCTTCTGAAGTTACTAAAGCTTTTAAATCTTAAGATGTTGTGTGTGTGTGTGTGTGTGTGTGTGTGTGTACACACACCCACACAGAGAGATTTAGATATATAAATAGTGCCTGAAATCTTTCGAAGTCTTTTCTTTTCTCATTTGCTATAACTAATATGATTGTCATTTTACAGATAAGAGAACTGAGACTCAGGGAAGTGAAGTGACTTATACATAGTCATGAAGCTAATGAGAATCAAAATAAGGATTTTAATCAGGTTTTTCCTGAGTCTACTATAATGTGAAGTTTCTTCTGGTGTATGGTTTATAATCTTCCTGAAATGGCCATTGACTCTTGGGATAATTTTTGAATGCCTCCACCTGGCAATCAAGGTCTTTTAATTCCCAATCTTTCCCAGCAAGCAGCCTCTCTTCCAGTTACACCAGTCTGCTAAACACCCTACTCGTTCCCAGGAATGGCCCATTCCCATCTACCCCCTCCACCCATTTAAATCCTATCCATCCTTCAACTCCCCATCCACATATCTCCTCTGTGAGGAATGTTCTGCAACCACTCCAGTCCACATCAATCTCTCCCTTTTCAGAATTCTAGATGCTGTGTTACTTAACACTTTATTATTTCCTAACTGTTTTCATGTATCAGTCTTGTCTCCTCAGATGAACCAGTAGTGTCAAACTCAAATAGAAACAGGGACTGCAAAATGGTACATAAGGAGCCCTGTTGGCACACCACATATTAACACTACCTATGTTTTATTGTATTTTTATCTATTTTGTTAAATATTTCCCAGTTACATTTTAATCTGCTTCTGGTAGGTGTTGTGGGCCACATGCGGCCCCTCTGCTGAGTGTGTGACACCCACGGGCTAAACCTCTGAGTCCCTGGGAGGAAGGAATCCTAGGTTATTCCTTGACTTATACCCAAATACAGTGGCACCATGTCAGCACAAAATAAGTGTTTGGGGGAAAAAACTAATTGAAAATTGAGAGTCAGTGAGGTTTGAGGGGGGGAGCTCTGGTCTTGGAACCATAAAGGACCATGGAATCTCAGATTTAGGACTAAAAGGGACCATAGAGATCCTCTAATGAAGTAGTGTCAAAACCAAATGGAAATGAGGCCACTAATTTATCCATAAGAACATACATAAGAGAATGTTGAGTCAGTGATGAAAGTGAAGCTGTTTCTTTATTGCAAAGATTAGCAATGGTGAACCTCTACCTCCCTCCCTCATTATGTTTTGCATCATTCTATCCTTGAACTTGTTTCTCATTGCTTATTTTTTTAAGTCAATTTGCTTTTTGTATTAGTCAAGACTTCTCAGAAAAAGACTAGCTTCTCTAAGATATGGTTCACTAAGAGTGTGTGAGTGAGTGAGTGTGTGTGTGTGTGTGTGTGTGTGTGTGTGTGCGCGTGTGTATGTGTCTGACCTTGGGCGGATTAACAACAAGGAGTTACTCACCTTGGGTTCACCTAGAAAGAGAAGGGAAAAATTTCCAAATTTGGGGTGGAGTTTCCCCAGCTAAGGAATCAAACCTAGTAATTAAAGAGATAGTACTGTTTCATAGTTATTCAGTTCCTTCAAAGCAGAGAACCCCAAGGGAAGACGGCCCTGGTCCCAAACTGAATCAACCATGCAGTGCTGTTGGACTGGGGAGGCTTTCTCTTTAAGCCTTTGAGTGAGTGGGGGAAGTTGGGCCCTCTAGTTCTCTCTCCAGTAGATTCCAATTCCCTTCCTTATCCCACACGAAGGGAAAAGTCACACCCAGGACATGGAAAGGGCAGAGTTGAGGGAAGCTGAGTTGCACCACTGAGCAGTATCTCACAACTCATAAAAGGACAGAAGTGAAGCCTTGAATGAAAACATAGAGAAAGAAGACTGAAGATTTCCTCACCAAATCAGATTTCGCAGGAAAAAATTTGAAGAACGGATACTTTTCTGAGAACATCTGATGAATGTCATTGGCAGTGATGTCAATTTTTGCAATGGTGACAGATTCATGATACTGGTATTTCTTGCCTAACTCTTCTAATACTGGGAGCAGGGGCTTGCATTCATGAGACCATGGAGCATCTGTAAGACAAGGGCCACAGGAAAAGACATAGTCAAGGAAGAGGCAAAACTAAGCCAAGATTTGGAAAACTCATATTAGCCCCTCTCCCCCTACTAATGAGGTCACTGGCATTTCTCTTCCTAAGCATCACCACTCTTTGAAAATCATGGTTTTTCTTGTTCTTGAGTGTTCTATAATCCCATTTTGAGAAGAAATTGACTAAGAATTGCTACGTCCAGCATTAAGAAATGCCAGAGTGACCATTTGTCTTATAGCCTGGTATTTAGCCTAAGATCTAAACACCTTTATGGCAAAAAAAAAAAAAAAAGACAAATCTCTTCCTGGAGTGAGGGCAAGGGCATTTCTTAAACTTTGGAAAGTTCAAAGTGAAGAAAAACGAAATGGCTGCTGTTCTTTCCCACCTTGGATCCTTCCTTTGACCCTTCTTTTCTTCCCTCACTTCCCTGTCCCTGGTATAACCTCAGGGTCTCTGACTTAGTGTAATTCTTTAACCATCCATTACCCATGAACCTCCACTTACTTGTCCTTAGAGATGTCCCCAAGGCATTAGCAAGCTTCCCCTGCTGGTTTCAGGAAAAGAGAGGGACCTAATGGATCTACCCAGGGAGTTCATTCTACCATAGCTTTACTTAAAAGAAAATGACACTGATTTTGTTTTTCATCACTATCGTGACTTTCAGCAGAGCCAAATGAGCATTTTAACAACTTGAGACTTCTGGTCAGTTCAGAAAGGTGATTGGAGGGAGCCCATAATGTTCCATGTGAAAGACTATGTCTTTCCATTATTTCATCACTTAGACCTTATCTGACCCATTAGTGGAATGGAGAACCAATAATGTCTTCATCTTCCATTCCTCTTCCTCCTCCACCCCAACAACACTCTCATTCACACACAATGGTACCATGAATCTCACCTTTGGCACAGCCTATCTTTGCCTTTCTGATAACTTTATATATAAAACATAGGATAGGGACAGAACCTATGATTTCACTGGAAACTCTTGGTTAAGGAGACTGATACCATTGTTGGTTTGAACTTGTGCTACTCAAAGGCTTAGTGAGTTGTTTGGGGGGGAGGGAGGTGCATTTAAAGGTTAAATGACATGCCGAAGTTCACATAGCTAGTATTTGGCAGAGGTAGTATTTGAACACAGTTCTTCTGAGCTCCAATGACAAATTTCTATCTATTATGTACACTGCCTTTCTTGATAGCAAATCTCAGTGTCACATGCCTCCCATTTCTTCCTTCTCTCACTACCAGATTTTGAATGTTTCCTGAATAGAAATCCTTGCACTATGGTTGTCACTGTTAAACACTCCTCAGCATTCAAGAATCTTTTTATTTCCTCAGTGTGAAATTCCCAGTGTAGAAAGTTTCAATAATTTAAGGACTTTCAAAGAGGAAACTGGCATTCTCTTTGGGGAGCCCCGCTCAAAAAAATACCAATTCACATTTTGGTCTCAGAGATCCAGAGGGATTCAGGACAGGCAGTTCAAGGCATTGTATAAAATTATGGTCATAGAAGACTGACAAAGGTGTGGTGTTGTACACCTCAAATCAACACACTGGAGCTTGGTTCTAGTGTCCTGGCCAGCTCCATAACACAGGACCATGGTTTTTTGTTGTTGTTGTTGTTTTTTTTAAGAAAAAAAAGTGTTAAAACAAGCACCTTCAGCTACTTGCATTAATTAACTCTCTTGGACACACCTAATATTGAATTCTGAGCTAGAGTAATAGTATTATATCAAGGTTCCCATGGAATAACATGCAGACAATTATATTTTCGTGGCTACATCAATTATTAAGGAACTACATCAGGCACTGGGCTAAGTGTTAGAGACACAAAGAAAGTAAAATCCACAGTCCCTGCTCTTAAGGAGCTCACAGTCTAATGAGGGTAAACAACCATGTATGAATAAGATTCATATTGGATAAACTGGAGATAATTTCAGGGGGAAGGTGCTAGCTAGGAATAAGGAAGATATAGGAACTCCCTCTACCAAAATGCGAGCCATCTATAACGTGGGTAGATAAATCTTAGGGAGACGCCTCTGATTTAGAGAAGTGCTACGTTCATGGTCACATAGTTACTCTGACAAGGGGGATTTTAACTCCAGTCTTCCTGGATCCATAAGCCCACTATATCCACTACGCCACGGGGTCTTCCATGTTAACAAACACCCTCTTATTCCTTGAAAGACTGTTAACTATTTATGAAACAGTGCTTTGAGCATAGCAACCAATTAAGAGGTATTCTAAACAATATCAGTGTATCAGTTTCGATATAATCCCTTCAGCAATAAGGGGAATAAGCATTTCTATAGTTCCTACTGTTGCCATGCACCGTGTTAAGCACTTCATAAATAATATCTCATTTGGCAACAACCTTTCTAAGTAGGTGCTGCTATTATCCCCATTTTACAGTTGAGGAAACTGAGGCAAACAGAGGTTAAGTTATTATTAAATAGCACTTACATAGTATTTACTTTGTCCTAGGCACTCTACAAATATTATCTCATTTGATTCTCACAACAACCCTGAGTGGAAGGTGCTGTTATTATGCCCAATTTACAGTTGAGGAAACTGAGAGAAACAGGATAAATGACTTACCCAGGGTCTTACAGCTAGTAAGTGTCCAAGGCTAGATTTGGACTCAGGTCTTCCTGAGCTATCTTACCACTGAGCCAGCCAGCTGCCTCTAATAATGCCCCAACAACCACAGGTCTGACAATACACGGGCACCATTGTATTCTCATGCGTTCATTCTCCCTGAGCAATACTCACAGAACATTACGAAGGCATTCCTTTTGTGACTGAAGACAACCTCCTTGAAGTTCTTCCCAACAAGCACCTTGACAGGCTTAGTATCCCAATCTTTAGGAATATTTTCACTGGGTAATTGTTGCTGAAAAGACAAATTTAAAAGCTCAAAGAGATTTTACGGTGGGAAAGCACACAGAGAGCTATCTGGCCCCAATCAACACCGCCAAGGATGCTGAGGGCTTTCACACCCTGACTAGAATGACAACATATTTGACCCGTGCTGAAACCCACTGACTGACCACAGGTCATGGGATTGTAGATTTGAAGCTAGAAGGAACTCTAGTCAATTAGTATCATAGATTTGGGACTGAAAGAGATGGCAGAGGTGAATCTGAAGCATAGACTTTTCAGTC
>JAQQSU010015256.1:0-11218 GCA_028627135.1 Pseudochirops cupreus
GATATTTCACATTGCCTTCTATTTTTTCATTTGTTTGGATCTGTTTAATAGTATCTTGATTTCTCATGAAGTCATTTGCTTCCATTGCTCCTCTCTAATTCTGAAGGAATTATTCTCTTCAGTGAGCTTTTGAGATTCTTTTTCCATCTGGCAAATTTGGCTTTTTAAGGCATTCTTCTCCTCATTGGCTTTTTGGGCCTCTTTTGCCATTTGAGTTGATATATTTTTTAAAGTGTTATTTTCTTCAGTCAAGTTGTTGACTCTTTTTTCATGATTTTCTTGCATTATTCTCATTTCTCTCCCCAATTTTTCCTCCACTTCTCTTATTTGTTTTTCAAAATCCTTCTTAAGCTCCTCTATGGCCTGTAAGTAACCAGTTTACATTTTTCTTGGAAGCTTTTGGTGCAGGAGTTCTGACTGTTGTCTTCTTACCAGTCCATGCTTTGATCCTTTTTGTCTCCAAAAAAGGAATCTAAAGTTGTATTGCTGAGCTTGTTTTGCTTCCCTTGCCTGCTGATGTTGCCAGTCAATTACTTGACTTTTGGGCTCCATAGAACTCTGCTTTCAGAGGGGAGAGCTCTGTCCCAAATCACTGGGGTTTTTGCAGTTGCTGCAGCTATTAGGAGGCCGCTGTTGCTGCAGCCTCCACCAGTTTTGGCTCACTGGTCACACATCTCAGGACCACCACCCAAGACCATGATCACAATCCAGGCAGGTCAAGGCAGGAGCACTTAGCCTCTGAATGATTGCTTGGTCCCTCTGAAATCTGCAGGCCAGGAGCTCTGAAGCAACCATGTGGAGGTCGGCTGCAGGGCCTCTGCTTCAGACTGCTTCTAGCTCTGGAGGCATTTGGCCAGACCCACACCCCCAAATTTAGTTGAGTTCCACTGACCTTTCCCTTTGTCCTTGTCTTTTATGGGTTGATAATTCTTGAAACCACCACATCTGTGGGTGATCCCCTCTCCTGAAAGCTCCAGCTGCAGGTTCTCCTGGACACCCTGGGGCTAAAACTGCATGAGGCTGGGCTCTGCTCCCAGCATGCTGCAGTGACTGCCTGCCAGGCTGCTTTCAGTGGGAGCTTTGTTACTCTGTCATTTTGTGGTGTCTGGGGCTCTAAAATTTGTTTAGAGTATATATTTTATAGGTATCTGAGGTGGTTATGGGGGGAGCCACAGAGTTCTTCTGCTTTTATGCTGCCATCTTGACTCTACCCCCATCTGTGTCTTTTATATGTGTTACTCCACTGAGGAATATATATTACTAGTTTTCTAGACATGCATCAATTCATTATAAATATTGAATGTCAGACTCTATTTACTGAAATTTTGTCAATCTATTTTGTTTTTAATTTTAGAGGTGTTTTGTTGTGGTACAAAATCTTTTCATGTTTTAATAATGAAATCTGACAGTTTCTTTTTCTGTGAATATGTAAAGGATCTGTGATTTTGTCCGCATAGGGAATTCTTTTTTAAAAAAATTTTAATAGTACCTTGTTCTTTCCAGTTACATGTAAAAACAATTTTCAACATTCCTTTTCCTAAAGATTTTGAGATCCATATTTTTCTCCTTCCCTTTATTCTCTTGCCATCCCCCCAAGACAGCAAACAATCTGATATAGGTTATACATGTGCAATAATATAAAGCGTATTTCTACATTAGTCATGGTATAAAACAAGATATGGAACAAAAGGAAAACAAAAACAAAAACAAAAACTTAAAAGAATATGCTTTGATCTGCATTCAGACTCCATCAGTTCTTTCTGAGGATGTGGGCAGCCTTTCCCATCATTTGTCTTTTGAAAGTGTCTTAGGTAATTGTATTGCTAAGAAGAGCTAAATCAATCATGGTTGATCATTGCACAGTTGTTAGTAATACTGTGTCCAGTGTTCTCCTGATACTGATATTTTGCTCAGTATCAGTTTCTATAAATCATTCCAGGTTTTTCTGAAATCTGCCTGCTCATCATTTCTTACAGCATAGTAGTCTATTATATTCAAATAGCACAACTTGTTTAGCCCTTCCCCAATTGATTGGCATCTAGTCAATTTTCAGAACTTTGCTCACAAAAAGGGCAGTCATAAATCCTTTTGTACATGTAGCCCCTTTTCCCCTTTTAAGGATCTCTTTGGGATACAGATTGCTGTTGGTATTGTTGGTTCAAAGAATATTCATGATTTCATTGGCCTTTGGGCATGATTCTAAGTTATTCTCCAGAATGGTTAAATTAATTCACAGCTCCACCAAACTACATTAGGGCCCCAATTTCCCCACATCTGCTGCAACATTTATCATTTTCCTTTGCTCTCATATTGGCCACTCTGATTGGTTTGAAATGGTACATCAGTGTTGTTTTAATTTGCATTTCTCTAATCAATGGTGATTTAGAGGGTGGTAGAGCCAAGATGGCGCAGTAAAATCAGGTACTTGCTTGAGCTCATCCCCAAACCCTTCCAAATACCTGTAAAAATTACTCTAAACAAATTCTAGAACTGCAAAATAATGGAGTGAAACACACCTCCAGCCCAATATAACCTGGAAAGCCTGGCAGGAAGGGTATATTGCACTGTGCCGGGAGCAAAGCATAGTCTGATGTGGGCTGTGCCAGGTGCAGAGGATGGCCAGAGCAGGCCTCAGGTGACTCAATTGCTAGCAGATGTGGCAGTTTCCAGACTTCTCAACTCAAAAACACTGAGAACAGCATGGAAAGATAGTGGGGGAACTCTGTAGAACCTAGGTGAAAGAGGAGTGCATGGTAAGGCCCCCAGCCCCAGCCCTGTGGTGGTAGAAGTGACTGCAGCAGCAGCAGCAGATGCTTTTAGAGCTCTGGGTCCACAGATGGTGGGGGATCCAGTGCCTGATACAAAACATCAGAAGCCTGGGCCAGTATACCCACATCTACCCTCACCCCCACCCCCACTGGAAGCAGAATCCTGCATTTAAAGGGAGTTACAAAGTCAAGTATTTGGCTGGGAACACGAGGAAACTGTGTAAAAAAAGTCAGATTATAGAATCTTACTTTGGTGACAAAGAAGATTAAAACACACAACCAGAAGAAACAACAAAGTCAAAGCTCCTGTATTGGTTACAGGCCATGGAAGAACTCGAAAAGGATTTTGAAAATCAAGTAAGAGAAGTAGAGGAAAAATGGAGAAAGGAAATGAAAGTGATGCAAGAAAATCATGAAAAACAAGTCAACAAATTGCTAAGGGAGACCCCCCAAAAATACTGAGGAAAACAATACCTTAAAAATAGATTAAGGGGTGGCTAGGTGGCACAGTGAATGGAGCACCACCCCTGGAGTTAGGACGATCTGAATTCAAATCCAGCTTCAGACATTTAACACTTACTAGCCGCGTGACCTTAATCATGTCACTTAACCCTAATTGCCCTGCCTTCCCCCCTCCAAAAAAAAATAGATTAGCCCAAATGGCAAAAGAAGTCAAAAATTCCAATGAGGAGAAGAATGCCTTAAAAATAGAATTGGCCAAATGGAAAAGGAGGTCCAAAAGCTCACTGAAAAAAAAATTCCTTCATAATTAGAGTGGAGCAAATGTAAGCAAATGACTTTATGAGAAGTCAAGAAAGTATAAAACAGAATCAAAAGAATAAAAAATAGTAGAAGACAATGCAAAATATCTCATTGGAAAAACTACTTACCTAGAAAATAGATCCAAGGTAGAGAGTTTAAAAATTATTGTACTACCTGAAAGCTAAGATCAAAAAAAGATCTTAGTCATCATCTTTCAAGATATTATCAAGGAAAACTGCCCTGATATTCTAGAACTAGCGGTTAAAATAGAAATTTCAAGAATGTACCAACTGCCTCTTGAAAGCAGTCCCAAAAGGAAAACTCCTAGAAATATTGTAACCAAATTCTCAGGTCAAGGAGAAAATATTGCAAGCATCCAGAAAAAAGCAGTTCAAGTATTGTGGAAATATAATTAGGATGACACAAGGCCTAGCAGCTTCTACATTAAAGGCTTGAAATATGATGTTCCAGAGGTCAGAGGAGTTAGGATTAAAACCAAGAATTACCTACCCAGAAAAAATGAGTATAATACATCAGGGGGAAAATGGATATTTAATGAAATAGAGAACTTTCAAGCATTCTTGATGAAAAGGCCAGAGCTCAATAGAAAATTTGACTTTCGAATACAGGAATTAAGAGAAGCGTAAAAAGGTAAATAGGAAAGAGAAATCATAAGAGACTTATTAAAGTTGAACTGTTGACATTCCTTCATGGAAAGATGATATTTGCAAATCATGAGAACTTTCTTAGTATTAGGGTAGTTGAAGGAAATGTAGGGGGAGAGCGAGAGAGAGATGGTACAGAGTGAGTTGAATATGAATGGATGATATCTAAAAATAAAATTAAGGAGTGAGAGTGGAATGTATTGGGGAAGGAGAAAGAGATAGAATAGGGTAAATTATCTCACATGAAAGAGGCAAGTAAAAAGTTTTCATAATGAAGGGGAAGAGGGGGGAGGTGAGAGGGAAGAAGTGAACTTTACTCTCATTGTATTTGACTTAAGGAGGGAATAATATACACACTCAACTGGGTATCTTATCCTACAGGAAAGTAGGGGGGAAAAGAGATAAGAGGGGGATGGAATGATAGAAGAGAGGGAAGATTGGGGGAGGGGGTAGTCAGAAGCAAATGCTTTTGAAAAGGGACAGGGTCAAAGGAGAAAATAGAATAAGTGGGTGGGGGCAGATAGGATGGAGGGAAATAATAGTTAGTCTTTCACAATATGACCATTATGGAAGTGTTTTGCATGACTGCAAATGTATAACTTATATTGCATTGCTTGCCTTCTCAATGAGAGTGGCTGGGGAGGCAAAAAGGGAGAGAATTTGTTACTCAGAGTTTTGAAAACAAATGTAAAAATTGTTTTTACCTTTCAACTAGAAAATAAGATACACAGGCAATGGAGCAGAGAAATCTATCTTGCCCTACAAGAAAGTAAAGGGGGAGACCAAGAAAGAGTGGTTATGCAATAGAAAGGAGGTAGACTGAGGAAAGGGATAATCAGAATGCATGACATCTTGGGGTATGGGGGAAAGGAGAGATGGGGAGAAAATTTGGAACTCAAAATCTTGTGGAAATGAATGTTGAAAATTTAAAATAAATTAATTTTTTTAAATAGTGATTTAGAGCATTTTTATATGACTATAAACAGATTTAATTTCTTTATCTGAAAACTGCCTGTTCATATCCTTCGACCATTTATCAATTCAGGAATGACTTGTATTCTTATAATCTGACTCAATTATCTGGTTGGTTGGTTGGTTGGTTCTTGTCCTTCATTCTCGAAGAGAACAAAAATGACACCACTATGCTGAAGTCAAGTTTCAGTGTGTCCATCTGTGACTGGTCAGAGCAATATGAGCTCAGAATGCTCTACCGCAGGTTAGACACGAATAGTCCGTGTGAACATTTGGAGTGGATTCTCCAAATTTGCACATCCTGCATTTCCTTTGAGCTATTTCAATTCTTCTTTATTCATAGAACACAGAACCTTCTCTGACGTGGCTATGCCATGCTGAATGGTCCTGTGCCAATGTCTCCCATGTCACATAATCAATTCCAAAGTTCATAGGGGAGACTGTGAGAGTGTTCTTGTATCACTTCTTCTGACCACCATGTGAATGCTTACCCTTCATAAAACAGGTTTTTTTGGCATGCATATGTTTTGCATTCAAACAGCATGGACATGTTCACTTATGTTGGCAGTGTACTTTCTAGGGATGTACACAATGTTAATGAGGTTGATTCAGTTCTTTATATATTTAAGAAATGAGAGCTTTATTAGAGACACTTTCAGTACAGACTGATTCCCAGCTTTTTGCTTTCCTTCTAATCTCGAGTGCATTGATTTTGTTTGTGTAAAAGCTTTTTAGCTTGCTATAATCAAAATTATCCATTTTGCATTTTTAAATGCTCTCTGCCTCTTATTTGGTCAGAAATTCTTCCCTTCTCCATCTAACTGACAGGTAAACTATTCTTTGCCCTCCTAATTTGCTTATGGTGTCACCTTTATTTACAAATCACATACAAATCACATTATTTACAAAACACCTTCACTTGGTATGTGGTATGAGATGTTGGTCTATCCCTGGTTTGTGCCCGATTGTTTTCCAGTTTTCCCACCAGTTCTTGTCAAATACACAGTTCTTACCCCAGAGGTTGGAGTCCTTGGGTTTATCAAACAGTAGAATCTTGTTGTCATTTACTACCATATCTTATGTACCTAACCTATTCCACTGATCTATCTCTCTACTTCTTAGCCAGTACCAAGTAGTTTTAATGATTGCCACTTTATAATATAGTTTTGGATCTGATATGGCCAGAACACCTTTCTTGCTTTTTTTTTCATTAATTCATAGAGAATTCTTAACGTGGGAATTCCTTCCACTAAAAGCAGGTCACAACCATCTGTGACATTAAATAAATCTTAGGGAGTTACCCGGTGCAAATAAAAGTTGCCTAGAAGCTAGATAGGTAGTTAGTATTACAGGTGAGACTTGAATCCAGGTATTTTTAACTCCAAACCCCTATTCTATCCAATATACCATGCTACTTGTACTTATTCTTTGTAAATCAAATTTGACTGTAGAAATAATGAGTATAAGGAGCAGCTAGGTGGTACAGTGCACTGGCCCTGGAGTCAGGAGGACCTGAGTTCAAATCTAACCTCTGACACTTACTTGCTGTGTGACCCTGGATGAGTCACTTAACTCCAATTGCTGAGAGAGAGGTGGGGGGAGCAAAAAAAGAAAAAAGGAAGGAAGGAAAGAAAGATGATTAATCAGAAAGGGTGACATGGTAGAAAACATGCATAGAACACATGCTGATTTTGTTTAAAAAGTTTCATTGATGGCAAAGTTGTTTTAATGGCACTGTTATTTCCCAATGATTTCACCCCCAAATCCTCCTTGTAACAAATAAATACAATTAGGCAAAGCACGCCAACACCTTGGCCGTATGTGGGAATGTGTTGCTCTTCCTCTGCCCTATGATCTGCCACCCCTCTCCAAGGAGGCAGGAGGCCTCGTTTAGGCCTCAGTCCCCTTAAGTCACTATGGGTCAAAGTTCTGAAGTCTTTCAGTGTTATTTTCCTTTACAACATTATGATCAACTGTATCAATTATCCTCATTATTTTGCTTACTTTGCATTAGTTCATGTGGGTTTCTCTGAATTCCTCATCATTATCATATGCTTGGCAACTTTGGACCAGAGCAGAATTCTGCATCCAGAGTGCTCGAGCCAGTGGAAGCAGGGTGACAGGACTTTATAGCAGCACCCCAGGAACAATCCTTCAGAGCAAGCAAATGATTTTGCAACCTCTTTTGTGAATTTTTAGAATATATCTGGCAGTATTTAATACTAAAATAATTCTTCCTGTTGAATAATCTGTACCGCCAAAGGGATGTTCTGCTTGTAGAAGGAATCCAGAATAGTTATTGACAAATACTCTTATGGATACCAGTGATGACCTAAACCCCCCATGCTGCTAAGAAACAGAAGTCAGAATCAAAGCCCTAAAGCGTGCTTTGGAGGAATTGCTCCACAAACAGGTTCTGGAAATTTATGGACCTACAAAGACATTCCCCTATGCATTTTGTATTATTATGGCCAACATATGGTCTCCTTCCTCCTCTTCCTCATTTTGCCTACTCTCTCTCACTGATCTCTGCAAACTAAGGACAAGAGAACAGAAGCACCTGTCTGCAGAGATTACTGAGCCATGAAATTAATGCAAAAAACCTGGTCTATTAGAAATGAAATGTGCAGTGTATTACAATTTATTTTAGGCCTTCTGCCTGATTGCCCTAGGCATATCCTGATTTCTTTGGGCCATGAGTACATGCTATTTGACTTTTGGTTTGCAGACTAATTAGAATTCATCTGTAAATATGACATCTGTTTTTGCATTGACCTAACCAGCCTGCAAAGTGAATATATGTCACCTCCTTCCTGGTTCACAGCCACATCCTGGAGGCCAATAATTGGAGGAACGTGAGTCATTCTTTTTAGTCTAGAGACGCATAATAAGTGTACCAGAAACAAGAACCAGTGAGGTTTCTGAAGTAAAACTGATCACAGGATTCTTAAAATGGACAGTAAGGCTTTGGCAGCATGTTAGGAACTTGTGGCCCCATTCACTCCAGAAGGCTGAGGACCTTCTCAGAGAAGGAATTGTAAAGCTTTGTTAATTTGGTCCTTTCCCCTCCACAGAAGTTGTTTTGGCTCATGCTAGATACAGGGGGCAAGGTGCCAAGTGCTGCCCCCGAAGTCTAATTGTGAGGAGGAAATGAGCATCACATTCACACTATTCTGCCTAATTTGTACATTGGAGGAACCAAGCACCAGGGTGAGTGTAAGGAAAAAAAATCCACCTGTATTTTACTGAACATCACCCCTCCCCTTCAGCCCATTTAGCTGGAATGATGTTCATTGAATTTTGGATTCATGGAAGCTATGAATTGATCCAGTCATACCAGAGAACAGTTTGGAATTATTCTGGAAAAGATGCTATACACTTAGGCCCAGGGATCTGATTGCTAAACACACATATGGGTGTCAATATACATAAATGTGTATATATAATATTTATTAAATGGAGAAATCTTATAGATATTACATTCATTATAATATTTGTTATATAGCTTATACATATCCCAAGGAAATTAAAAAAAAAATAGAAAGGTCCTTAGTAGAACAAACTTTATAATAGAACACTCAAGGTAGCAAAAAATCATGAAGCTTAATTGATGTCCTTTGGGAAATGGCAAAAGAGATTGTACTGTATTAATAGTGTAGATCATTATCATACAGTAAGAAATTATGAATGTGAAGAATTCAGCAAAACATTGTAAGATTTGTATAAATTAATACAGGTCAAAGAGGCAGAATAAAAATGTATATATCCAGTGACTACTTTTTTTTAAGTCAGTGGTTTTCAACCTTCCTAATGCCGCGACCCTTTAATACAGTTCCTCATGTTGTGGTGACCCCCAACCATAAAATTATTTTTGTTGCTACTTCATAACTATAATTTTGCTACTGTTATGAATTGTAATGTAAACATCTGATATGCAGGATGTATTTTCATTGTTACAAATTGAACATAACCCACAGGTTGAGAACCGCTGATTTAAGTGTAAAGAACAGTCTAATCACATTCAAATGTGTGATTTGTAATGAACAATCATGGCCCCAGACAACATGAAAAATGATGCCTCCTTCTTTCTTTAGATAATTGAAGGACTGCATGTACTAAATGTTTCATATGCTATCAGACTTGGTAACAGTGCTAATTGGTTTTATTTAATGATTTTACTTCATCATGAAAGACTTGTCCATCCAGAATTTACTGTGATATTAAGAGAGAATTCATTAATGAAACTGTCATTTTTAAAAAAATGTCTTTTTTTAATTAAAAAACTGTCATAAAAAAATTTCTTTGTACATGATAACTTAAATTTCACACATTCTGCTCATCATTCCAACAAATTCATCCTCTTTCCTTTGTCCCTGGACTGGTTCCAGATTTTTAATACCCAATATGAAGTGAAGTTGGTAGGTCTCTCTACCAGTTCAATCAGAGGTATTGAGGTGACCAGACCCGAGAACTCATCTGTCTGATGATGTTAAAGAAAATGGTTATTTGGGGTTTTCCTGAGTAGCAGAGAGCTTGTAACTTGGGATTCAGCAGATAGCTGTCTTAATTTACCACTTGGCCCATGCCTGAAAGTTGTGTTATATACGGTCACAGATAAGGAACTGAGGTATTAGAAAGGGGAATATGTGCATGAGTGTCTGTATGTGTACAGTTGTATTTTGAGAGAGTTATCTCTGATTCAGTTTTACTGAATGAATACCTTAAAGATAAGTAGTTTGAAATGCTATCATAAAATTTTAAAATATAGCATTAGTTATAAGAATATATACTTCCATAATACAGGCGTTTTATTCAAGTCAAGTCAACCATTTATTAAGCATTTACTATGTGCCAGGCAATGTGCTGCTATCACTTAGAATATATTCTGGTAGAAAGTATATATTTTACAAATATAGACTGCCTCTTGCAGAAGGGAAAGCCTGTCTGTTATATTGCAAATGAAGTTGTTGTTTTTTTCTTTGAAAGGAAAATGTTTAATTGTAAAGGCAATCCGTCTGGCAGTTCACCTGTATTTTAAAACCAACTGTCAAAAATAGCACATCCACTAGAGTTTCATCTGTCTTCTCCTTAAGCAGATCAGATTCTCCTATACTAAGATTTTATAGGAGAGTGCAGATAAATTGTGCTTTTCTCACGCTATCAGTAAACCTATAGGACTGAGAAAAGCCAGTGAAGAAATCAGAGTGGGAGAACTTGAATGGTCTGAATACTCAATGGCTTCTTGTTTCTGTTGTTGTGGTTGTTCAGTTGTTCAGTCATGTCTGACACTTTGTGACTCCATGCACCATACTGTTCATGGGCAAAGATAACAGATTGGTTTTCCATTTCCTTTTCCAGTGGATTAAGGAAAACAGGCTAAGTGACTTGACCAAAATCACACAACTAGTAAGTGTCTGAGATCAGATTTGAACTCAGGTCTTCCTGATTCCAGGTTACAGGCATAAAGGCAAAGAATGCATCCAAACTCTCAGTCAGTTAGCTTGCTTTCTATTTATGGAAAAATTCTAGAATTAATTTATTAATTGAAGAGTTTGTGAAGTGGAAAAGGAAGTAGTTATCACTGTAAGCTGCCATTGATTTATGTAAATCAAATTGTGACAAACTGATGGCTTTCTTTTTTGGATAGAATTATTAAACTGGTCATAGAAATACCACATACATAGTATATCTAAATCTTAGCAAGCATTCAATAAATTCTCTCAAAATATACTTACATAAAAGATATTCTACCACTCTAATAACCCCATCTGAAAAGAAAACCATCATTTTGTGACAGTTTGTTTTTGAGCTCAAAGCTTTTTTTTTTTAATGTATCCCATAAGAAAAACAAATGAAGGGGGGCGGAGCCAAGATGGCGGCGTAGAAGCAGCAACACATCGCAGCTCTCACATAGCCACCCCAAAATACCCATAAAATAGGACTCTAAACCAATCCTGGAACTCCAAAACACACACAAAGATACTTCCCACTTAAGTCAGCTCGGCTATGAGGAACCGTATCAGCACTGCGAACCGAAACCAGCCTGGCCTG